>JAQFXU010005196.1:0-12057 GCA_034693705.1 Spatulosminthurus flaviceps | reverse complement strand
GTGTGCACATGCGTTCCGTTCTGTGCTCGGCCGGCTTAAACAATAGTATTTACATAGGAATATGCGCTGTTGGGACCTGTATTTTTGGCCTGTTTAAAGAAAGGCCGGCTTAACGGTTCGCCCGATTAACGGGTGAATGCCTTAAGGTTAAGTATATGGAAGTTTGCCGGGACCTGTTAAATCTAACCGTACTAAAGAAAAACCGGCTTACGCGGGGGCCGGTTTAAAGCGTTTTTACTGTATTGTGTATTTACTCCATTGATTCTCACAATAATTAATTGCCTTTTACCATACGAGCACTAGTAGTAACCCGAAAGGAAAGGGACCATATGGTGACTTATGTGAGAGACTCAAGCATGTATATTGCGATTTTTAATAGCCTCGACATTATCCTTTGCAATTCAAACAATTTTCTATTTAGCACACACAAGAATATTTATGTGCGGTATCACTTGGAACTTGGTAATGAACCGAACCTCCAGAGTAGCCTCCCTTTTGTTTAACTGAATTAATCCGACATTTTTCGGGGACTTTTAATTGTCCCAAGGAGTCCATTAAAGAAAACGAGACTCGAGGAGATAAATCTCAATGGGTAAGGTTTTCCAAGGAACCTTGGCATTATTGAGTAGATCCCGAATAAGAAATTTTTCCAAATTCTTCAGAAAAGATAGAAAGCCTACAACAGGGAGAGAGGGGCAAATGGATGAGAGTATATAGATATTGTCAGAGGAAATTTCTTTCAAAGAGAATGAGACATTTGTAATCCTCCTGCGAAATTCTCCAACCCTCCGAATACGATGCATTTTCCCACTTTTGTATCTCTTTTACTTTATAGTGCGAAGATTAAAAGAATTATTACACTCATCCAATATCCTATATACAAGTGTAATAAAAACTTGAGTGGTATATTTTCTAGTCAAGGTTCTTCTCCGTTCATTGTAATATTCTGTACAATCATCGAAAGGAGGTGGAAATAATAATCCTTGGAATTTCCTATAACTTTTATGCGAAAGCGTGTCATTGTAATTACTAAACTTGGTTTATTATACGAGACTTGTAAAAAAAACGAATATTTTAAAGGCCGCAAATACTCTGGAGATCTAAAGGAATTTCCTATATTGGAACTTTTTTTTTCAATCTACTACATGAACTGACCAGAGGAAAAATTATTCGTTGTGGTTCTTTACGTGTGTATATGTACATAAATAAGGAGAGCTGGGGCAAAGTTCAATGTCTATAGATTTCTCCAATAATTTTCATTATCTGCGCACTTTCTCACTAGGAGGTCCTCATTTATTTCTTTATCCTTCAGTGTAACCTCAGATGGAAGGCCAGGGTAGTGAATCTTCCCTAATCGCCTATTGAATCTATTGGTCGGAGGCGAGCCCGAGAAAATAACGAGTACTTGCTGGAAGTAACTCATTCCATTACTGTGTGGTCAGTTCGATGGCAAACTTTTTAATGTTTTCACGTCACACACACACACACATACGTACATATATAAATACATATGTGGACACATCATGTAGCTCCCTCCATATATTTATATTTTCATCTCATAGTATAGATAGGAAAGGACAAGGGAAGAATATTATTGTGAGGAAGGTTGGGGCACAAGTCAGTGTTCTTCAGTCTTAAGGTCTTAACTGATGTGAAGAAAAGGAAGGGTCTGAGGTATAACTATGGAGGATTGGAAGTGAGGTATAGGAGAAAAATGTTATCATGACTGATCGCGACACTAACTGGAATTGAAAGAATTACAGGACGATACTCACTGGGATTGATGACTGGAGAGATGGGGAAGTGAAATTGTAGTTAGGTTCCTATGTTCCGCTTCATATTTAATAGCTTAATTGAAGGAAGAATATAAGGATCATAATTCCTGTGGGGTCAGCAGTTTCCTAAGGATTTTCAAATATCCGCGTCATGTCATACTATCCGTCATCTTTCCTGACTCCAACATTTCAGGGAAGAACTCTCAGGGCAGGGTGAATAAGGTTAAAAGTTTTACTTGTTTCATCCTGTGATTTGATTATACGTCGCTTTAAAATTTCCCCCGCAAGTGACTTTCCAATTTCAAAGAATTCTAAAAGTTAATTGTTTCATCTTTTAAAATTGCTATATACAAAGAGTATGTTATTTTTTAGGGTGTGATTGGTAATAGTGGAGGTAAAATGGGATAAATATATGCAAAATCTCCATGTTATTCTTAGTAAGGGTACAATGCTTTTCAGTGTTATATTTCCAATTCTTACTTTTTTCTCAACCTAATTACTGCAATGATTGGTACAAAATTTGACGTTATCAAATATTGTACAATAAAATATTTATTTTTATTGAAAATAATTATTCATGAAAATTTGACGGGGTCAATATTTCATAAGAATTGAAATTAATGGGCTAAAAATGATACACATTACGAATTTTAGCGGGAAATATGTTTTCTTATTAATTATTATTACTCATTAATTATGATCCAATGAGTTTTTACAATGAGATCATTTATTTGTAATAGATAATTAAAAACGTCTGAAAGTAAAAACCAGTACCTCTTGCATTATTGACATATTATCCCATGTGGGATTCACCCGCGTATCCTTGACTATATTAAAAAAGGATTATGTGCAAGAAGCGCTATATAATCTATGTTCCAATAAGTCCAATTTAATTTCTAAAGCAAAAATGAATTATTTTATCTCCCTAGCTCATACATCTCTTTTCTTACGTACCTACACATTTTTCTATTTTCATTTGTTATAACCAAACCTGAAACTCATCAAATGTTATAAAGTGAAGACCCATAAAACTGAAGATTGTCAAGCACTGGACTCGTCAAAAACTATTCCAAATAATAAACAAGCGTGGCCTTTGTTTTCTTTACTATGCATCTGCATCTGCTTGTAAAAGATTGTTGTTGTGGTACAAGTTGCTCTGCCATTTGGAATAATTACATGTGCTTCCACACCCATATCTTTGTATTCCAGCTATAAGACTTGAGAGAGAGAGAGAGAGACAATATCACAATGGAGTGAAAAACGGAAGCCATTTGACGTTAGTCACCACGAGTTTGAGCAACTATAGTATTCTTGAGGCAGATTGCAAAGTTAGGGTTGAGGGTAACAGGAGGGGGAGAAAGTTACGTAAGTTACATTATAGAAATATACAAGGGAAACCAAATGACTTCATTTGAAAATATAATGAGGCGTTACTTCCAAAAGAAAGAGTAACAGAAATAAAGATAACTACTTAATTCACAGAATCATAATGAAGAAATTCACCAATCACCAAACCATCCCACACTTCTTTGTCTTCTCCCAGGTTCTCCTCCTCATCTGACGCCGCTCCTTCCTACCACATGATTCCACCATGTCTCTTTTTTTCCATTCCTCACCAACTTTTTACCCACACTTGGTTCTCACAGAATTGAGATACAGAGCATAACATCCACTCACTTCATATATTTCCTATACTACATACATTATATCCTCACTTCTTGGCAAGTCCGCAAATATTTGTTTACCCAACTTTCAATAATAATTTTCACTTGACTACAAATTTACTATATACTTTTCTCCTCCCATTCACATCACATTTCTCCTCCAAACATTAGCATTTTCTAGAAAGTGAAAAAACAATTAGCTCCTCTATTCTTCCTTAAAAAACACTTTTTTTTATTTTTAGTTCCCATCCCGCATGGAAGGGAATATGCCTTTAGTAATTAATCCATTGTACATACTACAGCATCAGCTCATTAATTCCTCCAGCCAAAGAATAAAATCTTAATAAAATCAAGTAAACCTTGTCCATTTCCCCTCATATTATTTTATTACTTAGGGCTAATAAAAAGTTTATATGCAGTCAGGACTGAGATAAAGTTATTGAGCCAATTCCATGTGAACATTTCAGGTAAGACAAAAAAAATGAGTTGGAGAAAGAGAGAGACTATTGAATTCAATATATGAATGGAAGATATGATCATCTGGGGAGATCGGCCCAAAGTTGAAGTCCATATTGAGGGATGGAAAGGCTAGGAAAGGCTTTTAAAAGGGTCTAATGAAACTTTTCGAATTTGTCAATGAAGAATGGCCAGCTCTAAAGGGAAAGCTGGAGGGAGCATTGGGGCTTGGAGATCAATCACATAGCTGGGAGCTATATAAAAAGTAAAAATGGTGATATATTTCCACGGAAATAATATTGAAGTTCCATAAAGAAGTAGAAGAATAAGATTGAGTATTGTAGGGATATTACACAAGGGCTAAGGGAAAGAAGATTGTTTTTTTTTCCTTCTCTCTTTTTTTTTCTTTTTGCAAAAAGAGAAAGTAATTCTCCAGGGAATCATATCTTCTTCCTAGAAACGTAGGTGTACATGGGCTACATCTAGCTCTTTCAAGGTTTATAATGCCATGACAAGCAAGAATCAACGATGGCTTCTTGAGATATCAGTGACAAGAAGGGAAAGTTTCCGCATTTTCATACCAATCCTGATTTTCCGGTTGGAGAAAGGTAACAAAAACGATGTATAGTATTTTAAGGGGGAAGGGAATGAATGAAAGTACATTTTTTTTAGTTTAGGAAAAAGTGATAATGATTATTTTATTTATAAAATTCATTTAGCTTCTTAACAGATATAAAGATAAATTCTGGTGGTTAGGTTGGGGATGGATGTGGGAAACGGCATTTAACGCCCTTATTGATATGAAAGGGCATTTTTGACATAGAACACGACACTTTTCTCCCATGCTTGGTGTGAACTGTCATTAAGGTTTGGTAGGGTATACACACACACACACACACACACTCAATTCTATATACTTTGATAGGAGACCTTGGCATGAGTTCATCACCATATAATTCTCGTAAAAGTCACATAATTGAGACAACTCTTTGATGCAGTTGTTGAATTGTGGTCTGTAGGGGTAAAATAGTAAACTATGCACTTCCAACGCAACGGGATCGTTCCTATAGTGGATTTTTTTTATCTTGCATTCTTACTCCAAAACGGTTTCACTAATGGCATGACTTCATTCATAAGCTCACGTCTTCATTGTTGTTTGGGGTGAGTTCTTTGAATGGACTTTCTTCCTTGGTTTATATTATTATTATGAAGGGAAGGGCACACATCCTGGTGGTGTGGCAGCAGGTTCTCACAATTTCAGGAAATAAAACCAAGCCAGCTGGTTATTATGAGATGTTGGAAATTTATGAGATCTCTCTCTCTCTCTCTCTCGAGGAAAAACCTTTGTCCAAAAGATGCGATACAACTATAAGGCTTACTCTCCTAGTCCTTCCTTACTACTTTCTATATAGTAGTCTTAAAATTATGTACATAGTTTTACTATAAAGGATTTCGTGTATTAGAGAGAATTCTTTTTCTTGTGGGTTTTCAATCTTCCATCCTCATCCTTTCCCCTCTCTCTGAAGGTCTTCAATGTCTTGAACAAGCTTATATGTGGCGTATAAATTTGTCCAGGTTAAAACCTATGAAGATGAACTTCCCGTCACGTTTGGGTCCTTCCTTGTTGTGTAAGTATAGGAATTTTTCTCGAGGATAGTTTCTTCACATCTTATTCAATTATCTGGGTATTGCAGGCGACAGCGGAGAGTGGCAAAATGAATTGGTGGACATTTTATAGTTTAGAAAATCCATCAAAAAAGAATGTGAGAAATTTTTCAAAATTGAATTATGTCAACTTTTTAAAATTACCCTATATTAGTTAATACTTACATTCATATTTACGAATATATGTGGATTTCCATCAAAAACCATCTTAATATTTTACAATTTTTTTGAGAATTTACACTTTTAGTGAAAGTAAACATTATTTTATCCGTCCAATTTACAGCTGTTTGTATCTCTTCTTGAGGGGAAGGAGTCAATTTTTCTCCTCACTCAGGACTAACAATTTCATAGAAAGTGGTAAATTGAATCCTTCCAGTAATTTTTCCCTCATTGTCACTAAACGCTTTGTTTACATGAAGCTACAATAATTCATGAACGTCTTAGAGACAATGATAATAAAATATCTCTGTCTGTTTATAAGGTTTTCTCTCAATTCCCTATAGCTATGCAAAACAAGCTCTAGAGTAAGTAATAAGCTCCGCATGCAAACATGTACAGTGTAAATAGGATAAACCCTTATCAATAGATTACAAGAGTACAAAATCCTATATATTATTATATAGAGGAATTCGTACTCACAAGGAAATACAAACGGAAAGAATTATTTCAATTGTTCCTCTAAATTCCCTCGTGAAATTCTTTTTGTTTCAATTTTTAATGATAGAGCGTTCTAAAGAATACTAATGATCTCCATTTGAGACAAGGAATTTTATCATGTTCCAGAATTTCCCCTCAGGCTATAAATGATATCTCCCTATGTATATATAGAAACACAATGAAAAGTTACCATCCACAAAAGTGCTTCTTTCCTCCCACCATCACCTTCTCTCCCCCAGTCTCTCTCTCTCTCTATCTCTCGCTCTCTCTCTTTCCGGAATACATCCTCCTTATACAGATCTTTTTCTCTCTATAACATTGATATAGAGTCGGAGGAATATGTACGAGAAATGTATCCAAATTCATAGAAAATAACATTGAGGATAGAAGCTCTCGCTCTTAAAGTTTTCATAGCTTTGAGCAAGTTTAAAATTCAAACGTGAAAAAGGTTAATCATTCGAGAAAAATCAATTACACATGCTTCATTCCACTCGAGCTTCAAAGGAATTGCCTTAAATTTTCATAATTTACCCCTATTCATCCCCAAAGATTAGACTATAGTTTCTCCATTATTATTAATTTCCTCCATCTCATCATTCCTTTTAGTATCTTTGATTTCCTTCTATTTGACAAATAATTAAATCTTCCTTGAAAATATTTTAGAATTTCGGAAAATGATATATAGTAATTAATGGCAAGGATGAATTATTGGAAAAAGGTGAATTTTCTTTTCAAAGAATTTTTTTTATACAAATCAATTCATTATTCTTCATTGTCTTCATTGGTGAGGAAGTAATGTTCACTGTTGATTAATGGCAAGGACGAGATTACAAGTTGGGGAAGGAGCGGTAGCATATTGGTTTCAACTATGTACAACTTTCTTCCTCCAACAACTCTGGAGTAATTGAAGAGCAAATGTGCGGTGCGGTGTGGAGGAAAGTGGAACAGTGAGAGTATAGTTTTATTGGGTTTGTTTTATTTTCGACGGACGTGATTTCTAATGCTCCAAGGATTTTCCCTTCTTGTCAGTGCTAATTAGTTTGTTGGGTTGTTTGTCGTAAAATTAATCCTTTCATTGCTATGTCTCCCTTCTTTTCCTCCATTCCCTTTCCTTACTATGGCATTAATAGCTGTCCCATTGTTTTTGTCCATTCCGATTACTTTAAATCGACTGTAAAGTTGTCCAAGGCTCGGAGATGCTGGTGGTGGCTCTGGTTGTTGGTGGGCAAGAAATCGATTCTGTATAGGAATTCCTACATGGGAAAAGGTTTTTTCCTCCACACAGCTAAACCTAAGGGTTTTTTATAAAATAATATGTATTGATGTACCAAGGGGAAGATCAAAGGGGAAAGTACGTGGTTTTTGATCATTTAATGGTAAACATTGGAAAGCCATCGCTGCATTTTGATGTGGTCCTTTAAATTTAATGGATCTACGGGAGCCGTTTAGAGGGCGGGTGGTGTTTAAAACATAAGAAATTCCTGTGTGTTAAAAAATTCCTGTTTGCACTATTGTTTTTACTCTTTGGGGGATGGAGCGAGGAGTAGGAGGAGGAGGAGGAGGAGGATGAGTAAGAGAAATAGTGGTCAAGTATGTGGCGGGAAAAAAACTATGACAGAGTTAGTTGGTCTCTGATAAAGGCTCCATTTGATGGATATTTTCTAGAGTCAGAGTTACGTAAGAAGGAATTAGATTGACATGATTGTTTCTTTATTGGATGCTTTTATTGCTGGAAGAACGTCAAAGGATTGCATGGTTGAGGGAGTTGAAAGTGCGTTTTCAGGGTAGAGGTAGGGTCATGTACTACTACTACCTTTCCCTATAGTATAGCCCTGATAGTTTCTTTATTTGGCATGGGAGTGGAACCAGACGAGATCTAGAGAATACCCTCACAGTAAGAAGAGTTGAGTAGGGCTGGGCTGGGGTAAAAAAAAAGAAGAAGAAGAAGACGAGGAAAAATGATTAGGAATTCCTTTTCCTTGTTCTTATAGGATACTTGGGTTGGCATCCGAGGGCTCTTTTAGTTTGCATTGAAAAGGAGGAGGTAAGAAAGTTTTCCTTGTTTTCTCCTCCTGTAACACTCTCAATTCACTATGGGAGAGAAGAAAACATATTCTTGTGCATTCTACCTTTAGCTCTTTGCCCCTCTCCTTTCACCCTCTATTTTTTTCCCTTGTTTGCTTTCTCCTTACTAACAATAACTGTCTCTCAAGCCACCCTCTTTCTCGGAGAATCCCCTTGACTCTCTAGTCTCTAGGAAATCCCTCAGAGACAATATGAAATTAGCTGAGATAAAGTTCACATGGGTAAATTCTTGGTAAATGAAGGAAGCAATTGTTGGGGAAAGATGGCACTCTCTCTCTCTCTCTCTAAAAATGAATGACAAAAGTATATCCGGAATTCTTTCACGGCTCAACTACTTTTCCCTATTGTAGGCTGCTCATCGCTTTGCGTAGGAAAAGAAAATATTCAAAATGATAATACATTTTTTTTGCTACATATATTTATAACGATATCTATCTAAACGTAGATATCTGCGTCTTCAGCTTCTTTCCTCTTTCACGCTTCAAACCACTTCAAGTTATGGATGCATTTTTTCCACTTTCGATTCTTCCATCTTTCTCTTCTTTCACTTCTATGTGCATACATGACTGTAAAAAGGGTTGTTCCGGAGGCGTGTGGTGTGGTGGGTAGAAGCTCTGGATATATGTTCACCGTAACTACGCTTAATTCTTGTAGACATAAGGCTATATAGATGGGCATATAGAACTGAAATGGACAAGTGTGGAGAAGTGAGTGTACGTAATACACTGGCCTAGATGTGTTTTAGAATAGAGAAATAGAAAAAGTATGTTTTATATAAAAATACATATGTACAGAGATACGGCACATGCATGTATAGAAATGTTCGTAAGTACAAGTAGATATTATTGAAAAATGGTAATATCCTCGTGATGGATCAAAGTTGAGGAGCAGAGCTTTATAGATTTCCTACCAGCTGACACTGATGACAGCAAAAAGTTTTCACAAAGAGAAAGAGAGTGGGTTACAACATTATCTAGCTTTCACTTGAGCTTTCTCCACATCCCTTCCCCCTCTTTATCCTTTGACTTGAGCCTTGACCACCAGTGCAGTGGCAAGGCATGTTATCGTCATACTCGAGTCCGTCAAATTTTTTAACTTTTACAATCACACCATGCACTCCTCCTCTCCTGCTCACTCATATTGTAAGATAAACCCACTTCTCATATACTTGCTTAACATGATTTTCCTTGAATTTCTGACCCAATTTCCTCCTGTCACTCTGTCAGATATCCAGAGAAAAGTCTATGATGTGGAGACCAGACATGTCAAATGGGAATAAGTATGGATGTTGGACGTGTCAAAGCTTTTCTTTTAATAGAGAGAAAGTTTTCTGTTTACAAGTTACGGAATTTTTTTAAACTTTTTTTCTCACATGCATACATATTATATATATGCATAGTAATATGTAATGGATAGGTTCTCAAGGGCAATTTTAGAAAGAGAATAAGTATTTGTGGGATATGGAACAGTACTAGAAAAAAAAACTTGTGTATTGGAGGATGAGTGTTGAAGTGTGTGTACATAGTACGTGATTTCGATTTTCGATTCTTAGAAGAACAATGACCTCTCGTCATTTTTCAGAGAAAAGCCCATGTGTGTACGTATGTTGTGTGTAATTTATGGAAAAGGCTGGAGAAAAATTCCTAAATTGTGGGAGCTGGGAGCTGAGAGTGGGCTGACAGGGGTATGTGTATAAGTTGGAAGGAGAGAGAGAGAGTGAGAGAGATAGTGAGGAAAGAGGAGGGAGGAGGAAGGAGAAACTCAGTGGTGCTTTAAATGCAATGGAACCGGCGATGAAGTACAATGCAATGAATTTTAAGTGGTTGAAATTTTCACATAAACTATTGACACGACTTGGGGTTGAAGATCAACTACTACCACCAACCATGTATTCTATCAAGTGGATTCTGCCACTATAAATACTTCAATTTGAATCGTTCACCTTTACAGATGTACATTTATTGTATCTATGTATATGTGTGTGCTTGTGTGTGTGAGTTTGTATAAATATGTACGTATGTATATATAATGTGAGCACAAATGACCGTGGAAGAAAGGTGAGAGGATTTGATGGTTTTGGATACTGTTTTTGTTATTGTAGTACAGGGGGATAGGTGGGTGAAAGTAGGTTGTGCTAGAATGAGGAGGATAACATTGTCGTAGATTTCTTTTGTTGGGAATGTTATTCGTAAATGAATGTACAGGGAGAGACGAGATAGATACTGTGAAGATCCAGTACTGGCTGGGATGAGAGGTAGGGATATGTTCTTTCCTACAGATTGTCAGGCATATCTGGAATGTAGGAGTATGGATGGGAGAATGTGCAATGGGTATAATGAATTGGTGGGATCATGGTCATATATGTAGGCTCGTATGTTTAGCATCATGTTAGGAACTCTCTTAACGAAAATAAATGTCGCTTATAATTTATCGTGTTAGAGCATTTATTTCCTACTCTACTACTCCTTCCCTTCGTCTCTCATAGTGGTTCAATCTTGGAATTCTACACAAGTGAGACCAATGTTTTTCTCACATACATTCATACATACATACACACACACACACACACACACACACACACACACAAACAGGTCCGCTACGAACATAATTTCAAGTTTAACTCTGTTTGCACGTTAAATCCCCTCTGTACACTTTATTCCATTTGTGAATCCCCTGCATGGGCATAAAATATATGCATAGATGTAGATGCATAAGCTTTCCTAGTTACTGGGGGGATTTCCTCATGGAAAGATCTATGTAGCTCTGTTTATCTTATGGTAAGCATTTCGTGTGAAATGTTGTATTTAGTACGTGAAAGATTTCTAGAGATTAGGTTTTAGCCTACACGTAGATATGGGTAAAGCTTAAACCGTTTATACTTGAACAACTCATGAATTTTTGTCTCCTTCCACACTCCTTCCTACTACCACGTCTCCAATATTCTATTCCTAGCAGCCTAAAAAGAAACAAGTGTACTTGAGTTGGCAGTGCAAACACTTCAAATTTTTATGAGTTTCAGCTTTTTTCTCAAGCGTCACTTAAATCTCAACATTTCATGGAGCTAACTTTACTTCTACACCCATGGTTAATGCTGCAAGGACAAACTTGAGGCTAAGCTCTCCTTTCAGCTTGGTTAATATCGTCAAGGTTAGAGCTTAATGGTTACTGGTGACAAAATGTGCTTGGAGTTGTACAAGGGAATAAAAACTTTTACTAGAATTATTTGCACAGTTGAAATCTGTAACTCAATTCATTTGGGAAGAGCAAATAATTTTTCCTCAAGTCAAGTGCTAAATGTTAAATGAATTAGGATAGAGAGAGGTTTCAATCTGCATGTCTATGGATATTGTATCATAATAATACTGGCCATAAAATTCTTACGTCCCTGTGTGTGTCTATCGGTTCACATAATATTTCATGGGCTGTTAGGTAGAGAGTTCAATGATTGATTATTTGTTGAAACATTTTGTGACTACTAAGATGAAAAAGTTAGTATTGTCACTTTTCCCGTGATTTCATAATTTTAGAAAATTGTTTCAAAGGCTGTGATTTATGCCGTATTTAATGCTGACTTATTATTTACGCGTTAAATGTCTAAAAGTAAAAGGAATCAATTCATTTGCGTCTGATGTGTATGCCGATTAAGCCAAGTTGATTTACATTTATAAAAAGTAGGTGATTTTCTCACTATCCAACTGAACCTGGAGCTATTTTATTCCTGGGATCTCTGATCTCAACAGGAATAACTCCGTATC
>JAQFXU010005195.1:0-12062 GCA_034693705.1 Spatulosminthurus flaviceps | reverse complement strand
CAATCCTATAATTTCTTTGATCGATTTTGATACCAGATTATTTAAATCACATAAAAACTTTTTAGGGATCTTCTTCAATGGAGCACATTGTAACGGGTATATTAAAGTTGGCCAAAGATATTGGTTAATGATCGATAATTTTTGGTCTGATCTTAACATCGGGGTGCTGACTAAGTTTTGCAAGTCTTTGCTAAATTTTTTAATGGTGCCCACTGCATCAAAAACTATCTCATCATTAAAGTTCACCCCCAGATATTTTATAACCTCATCTTTTTTTATAGATTCAATTATAAAATTATTATCTAAAGCAACTTTTTCCTCAGATAAAACTCCTGCTCGAATTACAATGGCTTTACATTTGTTTGGATTCGAAGTATACCCAACCTTCTCCAAATTAAATATAGCTATTTTGCCCAACTCCTTAGCCCCACTAACAGTCTCAGAAGCCACTGCTAAGTCATCAGCAAAACCCGCATTACATTAAATATTTTTGTAGAAATAGATAAATAATATAGAATCATTTTAATTGCCATAAACTACAACAGTGAAATAACGACAGTAAAGAGAAAATTGAGGACTTTAGAATCAAACTGGAAAAAAGTCCACTTTTGTAAATTTTACAGGAACCGCAAAAACTGTCATTTCTTTCATGACGTAGGTACTCCACATGTGATGATTGTAAAAAATACTTCCATGTTATGTACAATGGTAGGCAAATATTCGGAAATCCTAAATATTGTGGACTTTTGTTCCATTTTGGAACTGAAATGTCAAGTTTAGCATTAAAATACAAATGGACTTATTCCATTTTGATTCTGAAACAAAAGTGGACTGGTCCCAGTTTAACATTGAACGAATCTTACCGGGCCTGTTACAGCATGATAGAGGCACATATCAACCCTATGGATCATAGGGTGGAAAGACCTCCCATAGCACTAACATTTTTTGAAAACAAAAAGATTTTCCAAAATTTTGAACTCATTCCAGTTTGATTTTAAGCTTCTCAACTGCTGGCAATTGTCATCAAACATATTTGATGATATTTATTATTCAGTACTTATATAATAAAAATAATCCAGGGAGAGAAATTTTATTGACACTGCTTCTCAATAGAAGTAGCCATTATTGACTATATATAATATTATAACTATTATTATAAATATAATATTATATTATACATTATAACTGTTAACACTGGGACACAGACACAGATATTCTGACCAACAGTAACAACAGCTCAATTGGCCAGCAATTTTTCGGAAAGATATCCCTGACCCTTCTAATAAGAATTGTTGGCAGTAATAATTACCCATATCGATGTAATAGTGCAATGAATGTGAGGGAGATTGTTTCCATATGATGGCAGTATGAACAGTAATAAAATGTCACCTGATTATTGTAGGCCCGTCTTAATGAATGTTCTCTAATTTCCAACCAGTTTGTCTACTGCACTCCATTTGGTAGCGAATAGGCGGAGCAGTGGTAAATTGTAAGCATAATAATTACTATCAATTTTGAATAAACCTCAATCTACCGAAAATGTTACGCAACTAATACAATAAGGCGGACGTTCTTCATCATTTATGTAACTACCTCATGCAAATTTCCCTGATTGTGTTGAATTTAGCAGTCACTTTCAGCTGTAGATAACTGCTGTTGCATTATTTATCATTGCTTGTGTTATTATTTGTTTAATTACATTCTTATGGAAGGTCTTGGCCCATTTAACTCCTTATTTCCGTAACTATCTTTTAGCCTTGTAATCAAATGCTATCACGCTATAGTTAAATATTACAATACTGTGCACTATTAATAAGGTGATGGAACATGTAAATTACTTTCGGCCATCACAATCAGTTTTTTCAGACGAAATGCTAATTATTCCTGTTTTGACGTAAGGAAAAGTAATAATAAAATGAAGGACTGAAATGATAAAATGTAATGCGCCAATATCCCAAATTAACCTAATGGTCTGAACGCTCGAATCTGACTAAACAGGAGAGATACTGTAGAAATCTTGATAATCTTGATTCTTTTGTTAATGGGCAAAGGGGAATAACATTTATTTTTCTCAGCTTCACGCTACGGAATTGGAAACTGAAAGAGTGTGGAAATTGACCTCGACCGTCCAATGAGTTTCTTCTTAGCAACCAAAAATTTGCATCGTCGGGTAAAAAAGTTGGAAATGAACGCAAGATTTGAGAAAATGTTTGCGACGGTGCAAAAGTACCACTTGTTATTTTATACGTACTATTTGTACATCCTGAGCAAGCTGAATTTACTACCATTTGAAGCAAATTTACTGCCGGGGCACCAAATTTCCATGAAAATTGGAAATGTGAGAAAAGTAAGAATTTGGAGAGGATTCTTTGTTTATGGACTCTTCAGAACGTTTCTTGCCTGGTATACCCTCGTAGGCTTGGTACTCACTAAGGAGGAAGACCATACCTCACCATTTGAGCTGATACTTCATATAATCTACTGCATCTCGACATTTTTCTTTTCCTCCCTTGAGGCCGTGTCATTCATGGGTTCGCCGGATATTGTCACGGGCGTATTTAATAGGGTGAACAAAGGTAACAATTTCATTACCAATATTATGCACAGCAATCAGCAGTACAACTTGGGTAACAGACAGATTTTTTGGAAAATTTATGGTCAGGCAAAAATTGGGTTACAAATTTCAAAAACGGTTTCAGAACAACTCATCCGTCGGGAAAACCGGCTACGTAGTTATACTGGCTTATCAACTGGCTTAAGTTATGTGTAAATTTCGGACAATTATGTAAATTTTTGGAACGTATTTTCTTCATAAAATATAAGTATCGGGTTATGCATAGCAAATTATTTAAAATGGCTCGTATTTCCGTAACTTGCCACGTTAGTTAAATTTAATTCATGGGAAAAACTCCGTATTGCTTAGAAATTGGTGTTTTTATCCATTTCTAGCATATATGTAAATTTTTAAACAAAATTTCATTCTTGTCAAAATTTTTATGTATGTCCAACTTTTTATACATAAAATCATAGCATTACATAACTGCTGCATGATTATGCACGAAAATTTTCGACAGGGAATGGCGGGGATTTTTATGTACAAAATGATGCATGAGATTTCCCATCGGGCAGACCAAGGAGCTACTTTGGTCAATGTTTGTCATGTTACCCCAAATTAAATTGAGAAGACGATGCTGGAACACAAAAGCATTAGCTTTAAAGCACTAAAATAAAATTGCATTTAATAAACTCAATAAATGCATTAATTGTAATTATTGTAGGTCATAGCTCTCAAACTGGGATGAAAAAATTTACGAAAATAACGATGCAAGAATTCGTGGCAACCTTCCTCCCTCTGTCGACTTTCCAGATAAATTTCCTCAATCATATTTTATTTGTGATTTTCTGCAGCAGAATTCACCTCTATCAATTTTTGCCGGAATCTTACAAAAACCCAATAGTTTTCCTGGGGTTCTTTCTCCAGGAAATTATTCTTTTCCAAGGGCACATGGTCCCCTTTATCCTGACCGCTGTGAATCTGCTTTTGTTTTTCGAAAACATAAATGGTTACCTTGCCTTGGAAATTCAAGGACTCAGGTAGAGCAAAAAAAGAATAAATTTTGGGTACATGAATAATTTCACAGATGCAGTACAATTACTTGTATTTTTTCAATGTTTTAGGAACGCCGGAGCAAAAACTGTGCTCGATATAGTAAGAACGTTGAAAAAATGCAGAGAAACCCAATTGCTGATCCTTCTCTTCAATGAAGGATATTCTTCCGTGATTTACTCGTTCAAGATGTTTTTCCTGTTTTTAGCAATCGGTTGTACTTACTTTGGGATAAGGTGCTTTGATACGAATATAATTCTGGCTCTGTTTTTGGGGTCTATTGGAATGTACGGGATTGTGGTTTTCAGTATAATGTTTGGGAAAGCCTTTTTCATTTCCGAGTACATGTGGATAATGAAAAGTGAGTTAGAGAGGGTGGGGAGAGTATCGTTTGTGGTCATCAAGGATTGGAAGTGTTTCCGGAGGAATGTAAGGTCAATCAGAAACGTGGGGATCGAGGTTGGGGATTTTCATAACATGGAACGGGAGTCAACGCCCATTTTTGTGGACTTTGCTGTCAGATCTGTTTCTTCACTGCTTATAGGATCACGTTGAAAGTACATATATGTTTTTCTATGCAAAATAGCTCTGTGTATCAACTAAAAGACCTTTAAAGGTTTGGAATTATTTTAGACACATTTTGGACAGAAATGGCCGGCTTGACAGAATATTTGTGCACGACTAACTAAGCTAAGGACTGACAATTGGTAGAAATAAGCCCAAAGACAAATGTGCAACAAATCTTTGAGGTTTAATTTAAAATTTGTATTATTCAAATTCAAATAAACAAAGAATTTTAACAATATCCACTCATTTTCCATGCTTTTGAAATATTTCTGCAAAGTAACATCCACGAGCGATAATCTCTCTTAAGTTCTAAAATTCGAGGGAAATTTAGGGTCCTTTCATGAAATTTGCTTCCAAGATAGCAGTAATTTCCATTTTCTCAAGGTATAGAAATAGTAGAATATAGAAATCAAATTTTACGTATGGCATTTTCTATAACTGAATATAATGAAATTATCTCAGCATATCCGCACTGTTTAAGATGCCTGAAAAAGCCTTGTCAAATCAGGAAACGAGGGTTGTCTGTAACTAAAATGTATTTACAATCATATGCTAGCCAATTTCATTCTATATCTCCAGTCTCTTGCTTGGCTTTTTTTCAATAAATTGATAAACAAGAAAAGGAAAATATGGCCATTAGAGCATTTACTTCTATTTTTAGGCAAATTATGGCATGTGCGGGGACAGTTTAAGAAGTAGTAGCAAAACATTTTATTTTTTTTCCCACGAGCCGCTCCATGTCCAATTATTTGGCTTGATTACGAAAGGCTACTTATTATTTTCTGTGCATAAGAGAAAATCCTCTGGATTACCACATTTAATTTCCAAGTTAAGTCCTGCATAGGGTCCAATTAAATACTAAAGAGCTCTAACTCATTAGCTCTTTCAAAGTTGCTGTAGCTACTGAAATAGCTATTCAAATAATTACGAACAAAGTTCCTTTGATGGTCAACTCTTGTAAAAGCTTTTACCAAGAAAATTTAGGTTAGCTCAAAACGTGTTTCAACTTAAAACAATATGAGGTTATATGAACCCACAGGAAGCACATTAATCTAATCATGTATAATTTCAATTATTTCTACTAACAAAACCAAGTCATTTTCGTTAGGCACACACTGATCTAATTAAAGCTAATAATAGCAATTGCAGTAGTTAGCATCATAAAAGTACATAAAGAGATTACCCATTTCCTTCCCTTTGATACAGTGACTCTTATCCACATATGTAATTTGTATGCTTTTAAAGTACCGACACGGGTCGAGATCCTTTACTGGAACAAACCATTTGAATGAAAATATACTTAAGAGGCCCATTTAATTTTAATTATCTCAATGTACATATTATCATAAGAAATAATTGCTGTCTTCTCCATTGCCTGAAAATATTTGGAGCAGTAGTAAATTTATGTGAAATTTAATCATAATTATTTTATCTACTTTAGTTCACATCAAATTGCATGCCATATTTAGCTTTGATAAAGCCATATACATAATAGAAATAACAGTAATAAAACAAGTGCAATAGTTTAGATTTGTGATCACTGCCAAAAGGAGTTTGCAGGGTGAAGGGGTTTTACAAGATTTGACAGTGGTTCGGAATCTGTGCAAGGAAAATATAAAACTTTTCCCAGTACATACAATCCACAAACACGCAACCAAAAGCTTAACGAAGGTGCAAAATTAGACAGACATTGAGAAAGAATACAATTTTTGGAAAAACCTGAACAATGAACCCAAGATTTGAGAAAATGTTTGCTAAATGTGAAAATTAACCTCGACAGTCCAATGATTTTCTTCTCAGCAACCAAAAATTTGCATATTCGGGTAAAAAAGTTGGAAATTAACACAAGATTTCAGAAAATGTTTGTTAAATTGCAAAAATACCACTTGTTATTTTATACTTATTATTTGTACGCCCTGAGCAAGCTCAACTTACTGCCATTTGAAGCAAGTTTATTGCCCGGGCACCAAATTAAACTGAAAATAGGAAATGTGCGGAAAGTACGAATTTGGAGAGGATTCTTTGTCTTTGGCCTCCTCAGGACTTGTCTTGGCTGGTACAGCCTCATTGGCCTGCTATTGACTAAGGAGGAGAACCATGCTTCGCCCTTTGAGTTGATACTTCATGTTATTTACTGCATCTCGACATCTTTCTTTTCCTCCCTTGAGGCCGTGTCATTCATGGGTTCGCCAGAAATCGTGACAGGGATATTTAATAATGTTACCAAAGGTAATTCAATTTGGGCGGGGCAACCATTTTTGTTATGATATGAAAATTTGGGCCCGCTTACTCCAAAGTATATTAACAATTAAGGGGCTTTAGAATTAAATGTGATAAAAATTGCTTGAATGGCAGGAAAGAGCTCTCAAATGGGGAAGAAAAAATTGAGAAACTTAACGATGCAAGAATTCGTGGCAACCTTCCTGCCCCTGTCGACTTTCCAGATAAATTTCCTCAATCATATTTTATTTGTGATTTTCTGCAGCAGAATTCACCTCTATCAATTTTTGCCGGAATCTTACAAAAACCCAATAGTTTTCCTGGGGTTCTTTCTCCAGGAAATTATTCTTTTCCAAGGGCACATGGTTCCCTTTATACTGACCGCTGTGAATTTGCTCTTGTTTTTCGAAAAAGTAAATGGTTACCTTGCCTTGGAAATCCAAAGCATGAGGTAAAAGCTTGACGGTTTTAAGCAAGAATAAATTCAAAATTTTGTAGGGCTGAATTTTGACCAAATGTTTTTGGATGTTTCTAGGATTGTTCGATCAAAAACGATGATCGGTTTGGGAAGTATCTTGAAAAAATGCAAAGAAACTCAACTGTTGATTCTTCTCTTTAACAAAGGATATTCCTCCGTGATTTATTTGTTCAAGATGTTTTTTCTTTTTTTAGCTATTGGCTGCACGTATTTTGGTATACGATGTTTAGACACGAATTTGATTCTGGCTTCGTTTTTGGGATCTATTGGAATCTACGGTGTTGCGGTTTTCAGCATTATTTTTGGGAAAGCCTTTTTCATTTCGGAGTACATGTGGAGGACGAAAATTGAGTTGGAGAAAGTAGGGAGAATATCATGTGTACTTCAAAAGGATTGGAAATTTTTCCAGAAGAGTGTATGGTCAATCAGAAACGTAGGAATTGAGGTTGGGGATTTTCATAACATGGAACGGGAGTCAACGCCCCTTTTCGTGGATTTTGCTGTCAGATCAGTTTCTTCATTGCTTATAGCATCTCGTTGAAAATGTTCAGTTTAGTATCGATTCTAGTAGGCTATATGATCAACAAGACCGGAAGTTCTTTTTGCTTTGTGACTGAGCTTATTATACGTAAGAGTGTAGAAACGGGTAGGAAAAAAAAATTATTAAATGTTCAAACAAACGTTTTTTCGATATATTCCGTGAAATGCGCTAAATAAACAAGGATTTTTGACAAAAAATGTTGCAGTATTTTTTTTCTGGAATCATTTCTTGAGTATGTAGCCTATCTTTCATTGGCATTTTCTACAGATGAGCTTCTACTGTTCGTTGTCACTATAATGCTCGCAATACGCTACAAGCAGACGTGCTAAGATTTACCGATTGATAATGCATGAAAGCTCAGGAATTTACCATGTAATCACCGTGAAGCACATTTTAATATTTAGTAAATTGCATAATTAGCGCGTGAAGAAATTTTTGACTATTTGGAGCACTAAACTGCATCAATGAGCCGATCGTCTTCCAATCAATTTTCATCAAACGGAAATCCATCCAAAACGGTTAAAATTATTTATGGCACATGGAAACATCCTCCTTATGACAAAGTTTAATTCGTTTGGATAATAAGACCTGGGTCGGGTCTTATTAAAAACTAAAGTGGATTTCAAAGCCCTTGTTCATAAGCTCTTGTAAGTACAGTAAAACACCGGTATAGTTACGTCTTACATAAGTAGTTAATAAACAGATTGAGTCTGGAATTGTTAAACAGTAATAAGATGGCGACTTAAGATGGCGTTTACAACATGGTGGTATAGGGGGAGGGAGGGGCTGGCAAGCTATAGTGAATATGTGTTTACTTTATGGATTCTCTCGCTGTTATCATGTAGAAATTTTATATGAAAATCATGATGAAGAAATAAAAGTCAAGTGTAAAGGCAGAGAATTTACATTTTGTACAACATTTTTTGAACTTTGAATTTTTTTCTGTATTGTCCTTTACTTTTAATTTAACATTCTTTCAAACGCATGCTTGAGTAAGTATTTGCATGGAGTTGGTCATGGTCAAAGTATATATTCTAAGAAACAATGCTCACACAATCTCATTTTCTGTACAAATACAAATTTGAACATGGGAACTCCTCTCTGGGTCTCCGCCATTTCATCAAAAGTTTCACCAAGGTAAAACTGATCAAGATCAAAATCAGACTGTACAACACATATACGACATCTACAATTAGGGAATACGCTGCACAACGGTCAGATTGCCCATTTCCGCGGCCATTCATATTTTGTCCTAAAATGAAGAGGAGCGGGGGTGGCCGCAGATGTGGAATCACTTCTACAGAGGTAAGGAGTTACTGATATTAGTAGTATTTTAGGTCTTAACCCAGTAAAGGGTCTTAAATACTTGCTTTAAAAATGTGCCAATGTTTTCTATTCTACCAATTCCACTAGCTTTTACAATATTACATTCATTTTTAAGTTAAACAGTACTTTTTTTTGTCGATGATTTTCATTTTAATGATATCCGATGGTTTACCCCGATAAAAGTATTTGCACTGAGAGCAAGATAATGAAAAACCTTTCATTGTAATAAATATATGAAGTAGACACAGTATGATTATTTAAATAAAAATAGTATGGGTAATTTAGGAAGAAAGTGTTTTGGTCTCAGATGGAGAAGTATTCTCACACTCGTCGTCACATCTATCCTTCGGTTTTTCCTCAAAAACAGGAAGGCTTTGATTGCAGGTGACGCAGCGATTGGGAAGTGGAATGTTATTGACTTTTTTCCCACGCGCGAACGCGCACTGAAGAAATTTTTCTCTATGAGCCTTTTCCACGTTTTCCACGGGTTTCCAATTACCTAATATCCTGCCACCAAATATGAAACGGCCTCTAGCCTGTTCTTGTAAGTAATAAAATCCACTGGAAGCCAATTCTTTAGGTAGAAATGAATGGAACAGGCCGAGTTGGACCACAATAAAATGTACCAAGCCGCGCAAGTTCGGAATTCAACGCAAAATGTTTGTTTAATTTAAAAAAAGAAATCACTAATTAGAACACAACATTTAAGTAAATTGAATACCTATTTCTAATAGGCTTAACAGCGGGTTCCAAAACAAATTTTCCTACGGTGTTTCCGTACATAATGTTTTAATTTAATCAATCCCACAAATTAAACTGACTAAAAAAACAGCAAGTTGAAGTTGGTATTGTAAGGTTTCAAACAGTTACTAGTTCGGCACAAAACTTGCACTTATTCCATTCAAAGATACACTTGGGAGTTGAAAGATGCACTCGAAACAAGATGATAATAATAACGAATATTTTCTGAGAATGACCCTGCACCGCTCGAACACAATCTACAAGGGTAAAACGTGACAAATTGAAATTGAGCCTCGCCTCCGTACTACACCCTGCCAGATTTTAATGCTTGTTTTAAACCGTGCTACATTTTTTTTTACAGAAATGCTCAATATCAATTTTGATTTCTGCTTGATTTACTTATCACCCTGATAAATGAAGCTGTGTTAAGGGAGAGATTTGTATTAATCTATCTACAATCGTTATTATCAATTTTTATTTTACTTGCTGCAAAAGCTAGACCCTCTTCCCGCTCACGAATATTTTGCTGCTCTTGCTCTTCCCGTCTTTGCAATTGAAGACGAACAATTGTGGGGAGGTACTGTTCCTCCACTCTCTTCAGTACATTGGAAACACTATAGAGCATCCCACGTATCACACACACTAATACTCAACCTCAGCAACCCCCCCTAGAATAGCATGCATGCAAAACATACATGTCATTACGTCCCGTTCCTCATGAATATACATTATTGCCTATTCTTAATTTGAGACCAAAGCACATGTATCCCATTCCACATTAGAAATTAAATATCTTATGACTCACATCAACTTGTTCAAATTATTGGAACTACCAAAAATGTTTGTCCGAAAAGAGTATATTTTTGTCAGAGCCAAAAACAGTCCAAACTTGCGTTTTATATTACCAAGAAGGCATGCCCACAAACGTGTCTTGCATGAATTTTTATGTGGTACACGGGTCTAGAATACCAATAGGACCAGGTGGAACAAACATAGTGGCAACCAATTTTTGTGGGTGTGTAAACTGAATGTATGTTGGAGCAAAGTTTTAAAATGTTGTCAAAAAAATGAAGATTTCCCCAATATTTTTGCCTACCTCTATTGGCAAAGCAAAGCTTCAATTCTTGGAACTGTTGGTGTCTAAAGTCGACCATTTGGTGTAGGTTGATAGGAATCAACTCGCAAAGGTTAGCTACGACTACATTCTAATTGCCATATTTTAACTATGATTTGAACCATAACATTTTAGCCAGCTGTAACTTTTGAACCTCTTAACTCATTTGAATAATACATAGCTAAACGTTCGCTCCGAATGCGCATAAGGCTATAGTGGCAGAATTTCTAGATCCGTTTCTCGGACTCAACTCTTTACTAGTACATAGGAATGATATGACACTAAGCATGAGGCGTGAAATTTAAACCATCTTAGACAATTTTAATAATCCAATGGGGTCTTACCTATGTATACATTACTTACATGTGATTAGTGGAAAAGTAGTCTGTATTTTCAGGTCAGGGTACTTATTAAAAATGTGGTTATTACCAAATGTAAATGAGTATGTATAAATATATATGTAATATGTAATATATATGAATGATTTATTCAGGATTGATTTGGCTTTCGCCTTTACAACCTCCACTCATTTACATTTGGTAATCATTGATTAAAAAGCCTCCTAAAAATAAGTATCAAAGAGTGTCCACATTTTTAATAAGTACCCTGACCTGAAAATAAGTATGATACTCCGAAAAAGAGTAATGGCAGCATGAATTGCCGATTTGATTCTGAAACGAATCTTTCATGGCCTATTCCTGTATGGTGGAAGCATATTCATATCAACCTTATGTTCAAACGGTGGAAATTCCTCGTTTAGCCGCACGACGATTTTTCAAAATCATGAATTTATTCCGGTTTGATTCCAAACTTCTGCATTGATTAATGCTTATTTGCTTTTGGTAGATAGAATAGAATTGCCAAGCCTTGTATTCTGCTGTTGAATAGACACTCAAGTCTGACTGCGTTTCAACAGTGGACAGCTGATATTTAAACTTCCTGGAATTCTAAGAAGTTTGGGAAACCTTGTATAACATAATGGTCCTGATTTATTGGAAAGAGGTAGTAGATAACACAGAAACATTCATAACAACGAATTAATAGTCTGCGGATTATAATTTGTTATGCCGAATAAATATTATGGCCTCAATTTCGACCCTTGAGACAGAAACTGCAGTCCACGTGGGCGCGTGTTAGGTGTAAGTGAACGCACGGGTCAAGATCCTTTTCTAATAGAAACCATTATATGTAACTGGAAATATTTAAACCAAATAGACAAATTATTGATGATGCAATCCCTTATTTCTAATGATAACCGATAATAATAAAATGTCTTCTAAAGCTCTGCACGAACGTTAAGTGTAGTCATCACCGAATTAAGATTAATAAAATGAAAGAGTTGGAATACAATCAAATATTTGACCGATATAGAATACACATACCACGGGAATGTGGATCATCGTGAGCCCGTTTTGGTAAAAGCGACAATTTTGGAATCAAAAATAATTGCAAAGGAGTTCATCGGACT
>JAQFXU010005194.1:0-12062 GCA_034693705.1 Spatulosminthurus flaviceps | reverse complement strand
GTTGATGGTATGGGTAGGTGCTGTTATGTAAAATCCTGATGGGTGGCTTTTAGTATACGTACATGTGAAAATAATGGAAAAGAAGGGAATGACAAAAAGAGGAAAAAGGTAAGGCACTACTGCGAGAAAAATCGACATGTTTTACGCTATATAGCTTGTTATTTTTCTAAGTGACGAGTGTGGATAATGAACGGGAATGTGACCTTATGAAATATATAAATCATTTAACATTGATAACATCCTAACCACATTTTGGTCTCTCCTCTAATTTATATCCTTGTTTCTTATATATTGGGGGGAAAAAACTCTACTAACCCTCATTATCTCATTCCACTGCACATGTGACAGTGTGTGTGTGTGTGAGGAAGAGTAAAAAGGAAAAATTAAAATTTTATATAATTTCGCTGCTGTACTATATGAAAGTTGCATGTGTGTGTACTACACACCTCTTGAGAAGTTGGTAGTAATAATTATGGGTGACTTTTTTTAAAATCATGAATATATACAAGAAACAGAGCTTTTAACATAAGCTAAACTAGCATTTTGTGTGTACACGGATTTTTGCTAGCTCTGGTTTCTTCAGAAGAATTTTTTTTCCGTATGCTTTTTAGTACACTTCATACCATTTACTAATTTGGTAGGAAGTGCTCATCTTGTGTTCAAGTCAGTGAGTCAATGCCCGAGTGCCAACTGCAGAAAAATCCTCACGGTATATGAAAAATGTTTTGTGGTGGTAGCTGAAGGGTAACCAATGGCCTTGGCAATGTAATTTTTGTCTGTGTCTATGTATATGTAATAAAAACCGTAGGGATATTTACATTTGAAAACTACCTTCAAGTCTGCATAGTTTTTTTCTGTAGATGTAACTCGCCTGTTTTACGTAATTTTAGTAAGTTGATTGAAGTTACGATTTGAGTGAGTTTTTTGGTTTGTTTCTTCATACCTTTATTCTTCTTTAAAGAGGGATTTGCAAATTTCTATGTATGAATGATAGCGTCTGGGAAGGGAAAACGTGAGATGGTTGCTGTATTAGTCAGAATCATTAGAGATTTTAGAAGAATTGTTTTTTTTTATTTTACGAATAAGAAGAAAAGGGAAACGTTTATATTTTTCCTATAGCTATTTTTTCATGTGTGTTGTAGCTGTATAGATTACAAATAGTGACTCAAATGTGTAGATCCTTTGTATTTATGTAGGTTACATGAGGGATATGTGTATGGAATGTGGAGGAGAGGAGCTTTTAGTAGTAGTAGTAATGAAGCTTACTATTATTATTTGTACTAATTATTATGAGAGCATTAACTTACTTGAACTGATGACGACGATCCATTATTATCTTTAGAGTAAGAATTTTTTGAGTGTATGTGTATTGCTTGCATGTAGCTCTTTGTTGGTACATGGATGGAAGGATGGACATAGGTATGCATGTATGTATGTGTATTGTGTATGAGAGGCATGATGTCAATCGAGTGTCAGTGTCAATTTCCATCATCTCAAGTGTAACAACAATAGTTGATATTAGCTCCGTGACAATAGTGTTTTTTCTACCTAACCAAGTAATATTAGTACGTAGAAGAGTTTAATAATGGAACCATTTGAGAAGGACAAACTTTTCTTATTATTTAGCTTTTATTACTTGAGCACGGTTTTGTCTGACTTTTCTCATACTATTTACTTACTTATTTGCTCATACATACAACACTCTATCCCCCTGTATAGTATAGTTTGATTGTGAAAGTTGTGATTGTTATTGGGAGTGAGGCAGACAGAGATAGAGAGAGACAGAGAATTCAATGATCCTCCTCTATGTATCACTGTTTTGTTTTATAAAAGTAATAACCCTCGCTTGGGTTGATTTGACGTGGATTTTTAAGGGATGACAAAAGGGTTGATGTTTTTTTTGTTGTTTTGTTTTAGTACTTTTTTTTAAAAGGAGGGTTAGGATTAATGTGTGTGTACTTAATTTCATAAAATGATGTGGAGATTTTGAGAGTTGCTTCTATGGTGTGTGGTATGAGTGCGATGCGATGGGACAGGCACGCTTTTTGGTATTTATCTATTATTATTATTATTATTATTATTGTGATGATAATGATTATTATTTTGAAAGGTTTAAGAAGATGTGGAATGGTAGAATGAACATTATTCATTTTCATTTTGTGTGAAAGAGAGAGAGAGAGAGATCGAAGTTGTACGCTTGAGAAGATTTAATGTGCCAATGTCAGTCAAAAAAGGATGGAGGAGTCAAAGTTGTGTAGATTTGTGTTATACAGTGTCGACCTTTAATTCAAGCGTGTTGCTCTAATTTGTTCACGGAAGTTGTGACCTTTTTTTCCGAGAATTTAATAATAGAAAGAGACATTTTTAGCTTGATGTTTTCTCCCGCGTATATACACTGTGTGCTTTACCTTAGTAATATTTTTTTTTACTATTGTGTAGATGTTTATATAGATATAGGAGGGGAAGGGAAAATTAAGCCAGGTGTTTTCTTTCACGAGGCTTTTGTAGTTGACATAGACAATGATGAGCTTGATTTCTCTAATAGTAATTACTATGTATACGTATAGGATTATTATTGTCAAAGGCAAGAGTTTTTTGACTTGCATTATGCATGAATAAATATATGGAGTATCTACATGAATTATGAATTTAATATGTGTATAAAATGTATGTAAGTATGGGATGTATAGCTACTACGTGCATTTTAATAGATGAAAGTACTATTTGGCCGGAGAGAAAAAGTCATGTGAAAAGTCGTAGTACTAGTAGTAGCTTCTGGAGCTTTGAGATTTCACCTTCATGTCTTCATTATCCTGTTTGTAGGCATTTAATAAATACATTGCTGTCATGTAGATACATTTAAACACATGCATGTACATGGCTGTATAAGTGTCAGATGTAATTACATGTGTGATATGTTACGAGTAATTTTGTAAGGTTAAATGATGGATTTTGACGTGCGGTGCAGTAGCACCTTACAAGGGTGACATTCTTGAGCATGGATCTTTTGAATGGAGAGGGTCAGTGTGTGGTGTGTGTAGGATTTACTATACACTGTAATTTAATTTTCTGCTATTCTATTTTCTAGGTTTATCTTTCTCTCTCTTTATTGTACATGTGTATATGTCTTGAGCTATCTTTTAATAATAATTGAATGCATGGATGTCCTTTTATGGTATAACTCCATGTCTGTTAAATCTGATTTGTAATAATCTTTTCATGGGACTTTGATTGATGGGCTGCTCATCAGCATCAGCGTCATCATCATCATCATCTTATCGTTAATTGTAAGAGTAGTTGATGGTTATAAAGATACATGGAAGTTAAGAGTTGAGGTAGGAAAAAAGGATGTGGAAGAGTATATGTGCAGTATATGTAGTGGAGGGAGGTAATATTTTTGGCATGAAAAAGGCTCGACACTGTAGTTTATGGTTATTGGTATAGTGCTTACTTTTAGCGTGTTATTTTGAAGGTAATAATTAATACCCTGTGCATTTCCTATTATAGTGATGACTCAGTGATGATTTATTTTTTGAAAATGTACGACTTCCTGAGATTCGGGGAAGTTTTTGGATTTAGAAATTTATTTTTATGTGGATTTAACAAGGGCAGGCAAAGACCCCAGGTATTTAGTGGTAATTACTAAACTAGAAGAATAATTTATTAGGCAAGGCAAGGATGGAGGTGGGAAGGGGGGGATTCAATTGTTGATGGAACGTTTGAGCTGACTGAGTATTTGGGGAATAAAAGGGGAAGCTATATAATGGTATAGAGTGGAGTAGTAGTGGCAGTAGTGTAGGAGTGCTACTAGAAACTGTGTCTAGTTGATTTCCGTGTTTGTTCGAATGGTTAGAATTGATGAGGCTAATTATATGTAAATAGTAAAAGAAAGGTATATAATTATAGCTGTGTTTCTGTATATATTTGAAATAACAAGGAGTACATAAATGGTGGATATGCAAAGTATGAGGAGATTTAACAAATTTTAGTTGTAGTAGGAGGTAATGATGCAATTATAATAGCAGGATTTTTGGTGATGAGGGTACCGCTTGCTGCTACAGTCCTGTCATCATCCTCATCATCTTTTTCTCCTTGACTCTGCTCTCTCTGTATATATACCTTCATCTCTCAAGCTCTGTGAACAGTGTGAACTTTTGTAGGAATCACCTAAAAATACAAAACGTTAAAGGGGATATGGCTCATGGAGTACATCAACCGAGAGATAGAGCATCATAGAAATTAAGTAGGTATAGAAAAAAAATTGACATTGCTTTTACTAGAACGAGAAAAAGATTTTTTTGTCCAAAGTAATTCAGTTTAGCAGGACGTACACATACTGTGCAGATTTATACGTATGTATAGTATACGTGTGTGTAGATAGATAAAAATGTCATGTGAATCTAAAAATATGATATGTTGGCATTTTATGCGTATGGATTTTCCAAGTGAGTAATTTGATGTGGTAATTAAAATATTTGGGAATGCTCAATGGATGCAGTGGGATAATATTATGATGATAGAAGGAATATATTTGTATGTCATCGAGTCCGGAAGCCAAGGTATGGTTGACATTAATGTAGAAATGATGAGATTTGTGTCTGTTGATATAAATGTGCAAATTCTTCCAACCACCTGCTTATGTAGTTTAAAAAAATGCATCTCCACCTTCCAATGACATGGACGCAGCTTGACTGCATATTTAGTATTTGTGCCCTTTTTCTTTTCCAACGAAAGGGATTTTTTTACGCTAAATGTCATGGTCCTCCCTTTACATATATGTGTGATATATTTGTACTCGTATGCGTATGTAGAAGTACACACAGTACAGTAATAGTTGGGATATGTTGAATTGTCAATTTATTCTTGTTGTTCTTGCAGTTGTTTCGGAATTATTCGGTGTCGAATTTGAGCGTACTTACTTTAATGAGAGACCTAGTTTATTTTTTTCACAGGATTATTCCCTATATTTGTATGACATATGCATTGAATTTAAATGGAGTTTTAAAATGAACTGAAAAATTGAGGGAAGGGAAAATAAGTTTTTGTTTACTTTTTTCTTTCTTGTTTAAATACTACACGCAGAGGGAAAAAATACTAGTGAACTAGTGAATTCTGAACGTGTATGGTGTGTTGTTCGGATGTGATACTTTGTAATTGATGTAGCTACATTACTGCAATCATGGTTAAGGGAAATGAATGTATCACATTGTTTTATTCTGATGATTGGCTACACTTAATAGTTAAAACCTTGACTCCTTTTAGTGTATTGTTACTTCCTTGGACAAAGCAGTGCGATTGGTATGTAAAAGTGAGAGAGCATTGCATTGGTGACGTTAGAAAGATAATAATAGTAGGACGAGAGTGCATATCCTAATGCAGAATTTTGGCTACCCTTTACAAAGGAATTCAAAGGTTAAAATTACAAATCACAATGTTAATATGTGATATAAGGTACTAAAATGTATGAAGTCTATAACTGTATGGATCTATATGTACCTACATATATGTAGATGATAGGAAGGGGCGATTAATCGAGTGGTTGCTCATCTTTTATTATATCCTTCTATTGGAGTGTGGACTTTGTCATTTTTAAGGCATATTTTCAGTAGTAGTAGTAGTAGTGAACATATAGGGAATAAGTACAAACATTTTTTTCTTAGAAAAAAGTATGTCATTATTATTGACGAGCGTGTAAAAATATAAACAAGGGATTTTGTCGCTTGAACAAAATTCTGTTTCTTCTTCTTTTGGTGTGCTCTCCTGTCAAGGAAGGGATGAAATAAGGTGCAAGTTTTGAGAGAGAGAGATAGGACGACAGTTGGTAAGAGGGAAGATGTATGAAATGGTTTTGAAACTTTGAAAGATAAGCGTGCTATTTGGTTTGTATATATGTATGTATGTATGTGTGTGTATGTGAATGTGTGCAAAATACCATAGGATTTCGGATGGATGGTTGGCTAGAGATGGAGGCGTGTGAGCTCATTTATAAGGAATATAAAAAGGTGGATGATGAAGCTCTCCGAATTTCATTGAATGATGTTTTAGTACTATTTGTAACCTTGTAAACTTGTTCTTCTCTGTTTATGTTGGAAAAGTTGTTTTAAAAGTTGTGAGGTCGGCAGGCACCTTTTTCCCGAAAGGTTTCAAGGGTAGGGTTATATTTGACATTGAAATTAATTCAAAGGAAAAGGGTGGTTTGAAAATATTTGTGTTAAAAATGTTAAATGTTAATATTGCTTTAGTTAGTCCATGTGAGGATGACAGAGAGGCTGAGAGAGATTGAACAAGTTATAGAAATGGTCATGAGTTTTTTCCCTTTCTTAGTTACTTAGTTAGAGGTAGTGAAGTGAGGATGGGACGTGTGGATAATGTAAAGAAGGAGAGAGAGAGAGAGAGAAAGAAAGACAAGGTAAAAATCAACATTATAATTCTATTGCTTTCTTTTTAAGGTGTGGATTTAGAGAGAGATAAGAGCAGGACTAGAGTATATGTTTTTTTAAAAAGTGCATTGATTATTTTTTGAGGGGAGGTTTCTTTATCTTTTAATCGGATGATTATTATGGGTTTTGTGAGAGCGAGGCATAGAGAAGAAGAAGAAGAAGTAGAGAGGATATTGTGATGAAAGTTTTTTCTCTTTCTTTTGAGTGGGATTTTTTGATAATGAATTAAAAATAAATGATATATTCATTTGGTGGTTGATGAAGGTGTGGGACGGTGCTTTTTAATAATAATCACAATGATAATAATAATAATTGTAGGGAATTGATGAAGCCGTGCGTATAGAATAGAGATGAATCTTATGGATGTGATGCAGGGAAGGAGTGAAGGATATTGGAATTTATGTAGGAATGCAATGTGTGTAGAAGCGTATTTGTTAATTTTTCTATGAGACATTTACTCATGAGTCGTTCTCTCTCTCTCTCTCTCTCTCTCTCTCTTTGCTCTCTCCCTTGCATTGTTCCCATTGTTCCGTTGAGTGAAGATTGCCAAGATTTTGCACTTCATTTAATTTTCTTTAATGTTGCTACTTCTACTGCTTGCTACTGTCACAGAAAAGTGAGTAGTCAAAGGTTGAGGGTGTTTTGCACCCTATATGTATAAGGAATGAGAAATTATTTTCTTTTTTTTTTTGATTATTTTCTTTTATAGTGTGGCTCCTTCGGTTGATTGCATTTAACCCGTGTGTGTGTGTTTATTTATTTTTATATCTTTCCAATTCTTCACCTACTCACATTCACGGGCAGAGAGAATATATTAGTTTTTTTTTGAACTCCTGCGAGTCATCTGATGATTTTCATGATGATGATGATGATTGGGGATATTTTTTTTGTGGATGGAGTGACAATGTTGTAAAAATATGTCAAATTGTTTAAAAGATTTGGCTAGAGATGATGTGGAGAGAGATCTTTGAAGAAGGATGTTCCCGTGGGGAGTGAGTTTATGGAATTATTGTGTGGGGATTTATATATATATAGTCATTAAATGATTGTGAGTATAGGTTTTGAGAAAAAAATATTGTGCATGGAGTAATGGGTCAATCATTAATGAAAACAGTTGTGTGTTTTGTGAGGGTGATGAGGAAGAGGAAAAAAATTCCTGAGAATTTACTTGAATTTGTATGGAAAGTAATGGACTTTTCTTGACATCCCTGCGTTCTGCGTATATTCAATGCTGAGAGACTATGGAGGAATTAAAGTTGTTTTATTTGTATGCATATATAAGGATATAGGGATGTATGGGGGCTGTACATATAGTAATGTGTGTATGTGGTTTTTTTCTTACCATAACGCACAGCCTATAAAGATTAGGCTGCATGAAAAGTTTACATTAGCAAAGTGATGCTATCTTATTAAACAAGCTGTAATTCTATAGTAATAATGTCCGAGATTTGAAAAGATTTGATGATTCTCTCTCTGTCTCTCTCTTTCTTTCTCTCTCTCTCACACTTGATAAGTGTCTTTGTATGAGCATGTAAAATGAATGTTTCATGATGGTTATATGTATTTATGAAAATATGTACGTAAGTTTAGTGCTTATATTTGCGCTGATGAAATGATGTGTGTCTTGGAAATTGTTGTGAGAAAATATTTTTTGCTATTTTGACCTTCTCATGGAATAGCTTATGGGTGAAGTAACGTTAGGACTTGAGGACTGAAGCAGGGAAGGTATAGGATTTTTTGTTTTTCCGAATTGGAATCAAAAGGGATAGATTTTGTGTGTGTATTGTGAATGTTTTTTTTGTCATTTAATTCTCAATCAGAGGGAGATTTATGGGGGTTGATCAGTGGCATAGGAATTTGTTAGAAGTTCCACGTAATTTTTTTATGCTGGTTGTGTACATGAAAATGTATTTCATTAGGTATGGAATATTGGAAAAGTTAATAATTATTTGATGTTACTCAGTTGCTTTTTTGTTCCTTGTTTCATATAGACAATGCATTTAAATAGGAGGGAATTTTTTGGCATGATTTTTATTCGTAATAATTTTTCTAGTAAAAGGATTTGTGATTTTTATTAGTGTTAATATGAATGGAGAATTATTGTAGAAATTTGGAGGTAAAAGACGGTTACACGTATTTCATATCTTTTGCGTGGTGTGTACTTCATAGATTAGTCCATAAAAAATTTCTGAAAGTAGGGAAAAATTAACTAATTGGAGGATTTTATTTGCAGTGCAATTTATTTGGAGAAATTGTCACCAAAAATTTGTTTTTTCTGTAAAACAAGCTATAAAATAATGTAGGAGATGAATTAGCATTTTAAATTTTGAAGGGCAAATTTTGACGCTTGAGGTATTCCGCCTTTCTTCTTTTAAATTATGATGAAAAAAAAACAACGCTAATAACAGACTATGTTGTGGAAAGTTGGCGAGATGTTATCAAAAAAAATAATGATTGCAATTTTTTGTATACACTTGAAATTTCGTTGCATTTCCGATATGCAATTTAGAAGAAGAAGAAGAAGAACGGAGGAGAGGAAGAAGAAAAAAATGAAGTTGAATACGTATAGATCTCTTAGAATAATTAGTCGTCGGGTTGCATTGTATGTTAAGGGTCGAGGTCAGGAAAAGTTGGAGAGATTGTGGTGGCTTCCTTAGTAGTGAATTTATCTCTCTCTCTCTCTCTCTCTTTCTGCAAATTTGAGTATAGGAATAAGAAGATAAAATATTGTTATCAGTTACAATAGGGAAATCAGTTATTGCCAGACAGACGGTTCTGTAAAAGAGGAAATGTTTTTAGATTTTTTTTCTTCCGAGTTTATTAATCTCTTGACTCTTGTTTTTTTTGCCCATGGTCAATTATTATTGTAGGCACTATGCCACAATTCTGTGGTTTCCAAACGTGTTATCAAAACTATAGAGACTTATTACCGTCAAGTACAGCTAAAAGGTTAGGGATCTTGTTGACTTTTCTCACTCGTTGTCAGTCCGAGTGTTTTTTTCTCTGCATGCAAAAGTTTTTTTTTATTTTTCTCCATATTTCGTAATTATCATTCCTATAAGCGGCCGGTAGATTTTTAGCATTCTGAAATTCCAACGGTGAAGAGAAAATCCGGATGTTCCAGAAGCTTTCATAATTATTGGCTAGAAATGAATAATAATTACTAGCGATGAATTTCAATTGAAAAGTAACATTTTCGGTTTGAATTTTGTTATATAGGAATGATTTTTTTGTGCGTGAATTTACAACGCTCTATTTGTTTTCACTCTTTGTGGTTAGAATATCTCTCATTTGTACTTGTTAAATTTTTATGTGAATCTATGGATTTCGTATATGTATATTATTATTATGTGAATGGTAGCTGTATGAAAGGGAGCGCTATAATAAATAAATGCTAGTAAATAATTTATTAGCGGAGAAATGAAGGTGGATGTTTTCATTTCTGACATTATTATTATTATTATTGTTATTATTTACTAGATGATGATAATGATGATAATGATTATGTGGTAAATAAATAAGTACAAGTGAAAAGATATTTATGAGAGCATTCCTCCAAAAAACAAGAAACCATATAAACTTAAATAGTGATATGTATGTAGGGAACTGTCAAAATCTGACTGTATAAATGTCTGATGATGAATGTGCGTATATAGTACACATGGGGAAACATATCGTACCAGATGTGAATTGAGGGATAACGGGAAATTTTGTAACCTTGTGGAGTCTTGTTGTTGTTTTGTTATCTACACACATGTATATACATACATATACATATGTTATAGATGGCTATCCCTCACAATAATATTTCACAGGAGGATTTCCCTCGTCTGTTAAACCCTCAGAATTTGATGTGTTAATGAATATATGATGAATTTTATATTTTGAAAACCGCCTTTGATAAAACTCGTTCACTTTCATTTAAAATTCCTTTAACATTGTGGTGGTAGCTATAATAATCGTTACACTTTGTAATATTATGCTGCTGCTATTTACCATGTAATTATTATCTCTTGTTGTGTATGCAATGGAAAGTTGACGTTTTGGGCGGGCTCCTCTCATTTATACACTTTTAGTGATTTATATTTTTTTTTGGCAATAGTTATTAACTTTCAATTTCCAAATTCATGCATAGATTCTCCTGCTTAAAGTGTTTAATTATTATGTACACAGTATGTAGTATACGTGGTTATACTACATTATGTATAATACACAAGACCTAGTTGGTTAGTGATGTGAGCCTATGAGAAAACTCATTGAATGTGAAATGAAATCATGGAATATATTAGATGGGGATTTTTTTAAAAATAAATTTTCTCATCTTCTCGCAAATAATTAGTAATGATTCTAAGAATTGGATAGTTGAACTTGGAGGTTTAAAAGAGTAGCCGCCTATACCTAGGCTAGGCTGATAATTTTTTTTGTATAGGGAATTTGTTTACAATTTACGCTTGCTTTCAAAGCGGGTTTTAAGTATAGGAAATTATTTTTCCTATGATGATGTGAGAAAAAATAGGGAATTTGAAGAGAAAAAAAGGAATTACTTGCATTACAAGTTGTTTTGATGTTATTGTGATGATGTAAGGATTGCATTGGATTGGATTATTGGTATGGGATGAGGAAATTATGATAAAAGTTTGTTGTATTTTGTAGTAGAATTTTTCTAGGAATTTTGGCAAATGGGAAAAAAGTACATGGACGGCTAAATCACTCGCGTAATTTTGAATTTCATCGGATCGTTCCGGTATGTACTTGTGTATTGTTATTGTTGATGGATTGGGATGATAAATTTATTGAGAAGTGAGAAGGTATAGGTTGTACATATAGGCTTTATAGACATAGGATGGAGCTATATGTATGTACATATTTGTTTTTTTGGGATGTATGTAATGACTGGATGATGACTAAATTGAAAAAGTGCATGGAAGTTTGAACGGTTCGTCAGTCTCTTGTATGTACGTAGATAGCGGCTTCTCGTCTTTGTTGATCTTCCTGTTATCTTTCGAATAATGGAGCTAAATATGGAACGTACATATGTCTATTATGGGCTATGTATCACTATTGTTTGAGATTTATTTTAAAAGTATTTGCCAAGTTGCAAGTAACGTTTAGGAAGGAGGGATTTTTATAATGGAAAAATAGGAGAAGTAGGAGCAATGGCAATGGCTCATTGAAGGTGAGCTTTTGGATTGATGAGTGACGGTATGGATAAAAGCATGTTTTGAGAGTCCTGTGGTTATAAAGTATAGGAGAAAAAAGTATAGGAACTTGCAAAAAATTTTCGTATGTATTTTAGTATATAGTCTTATTACTTGTTACTGTGAAGGTAATGGGTGAGGGAAAATGAGTAAATCACTGTATAAATTGTAGTAAGTTTTTTTCCTTGGAAAGTAATTTGATTGATTTTTCCACACCGCCTTTGAAATTTCCTTTCCTGGTATAGTAAACTGTAGTGTATACATTAGGCTCTATTATTTTGAGGGAGTAATTTTTTTATTTTTGGTGGCAAACCGAATTATTGTAGTCTTTAAATGAGAGTCTGTAAAAGTATATAGTAGACAGACATTTGCCGACAAGAGGGGAAATTCAGCTGTAATCATTTGTTTATTTATAGTCCTTAAA
>JAQFXU010005193.1:0-12063 GCA_034693705.1 Spatulosminthurus flaviceps | reverse complement strand
TAATCTCCCCGAGGGATTATCTCCGCGGAAAAAGCGTCGGAGTTAATTTGTTCCGAGGTGTTATCTCCGACCACGTTTATTTGGAATGCTCACAATAGTGAGGTCAAAATTGAAACAATTATTATTAAAACTACAATGCAATACACAGGGTTCATAACTTCCAATTGAATACTTCCGGAGGATTGGGGTAGCTGTTGCCATTTGGTCCTTCGCGCCGGATCTTTAAGTGTGATGCCGATTTTTTGTATTTTTGATACCACTTTATGATCGTCACTGTTTTGACGCGTTTATAGGGTTCGGGTGATAACAGATGGCCTTTTGTTCTTTGATGTCTTGGATGGCTACAACTGTCTAGTTTATAGATTATTATAAGACTTTGCTAACCTACCTTTAAATAGTAAATAATTTTAGGATTTTTATTTTTACGGCCTTCAAGGAAGGATTTTTTTTGAATTTTTAGGCACTATGCTGCCGAGTTTCAAATTTGCTGAAAGCAAGAGCAGCCTTAGGGCTACTTTTCACTCGTCTTGAAGGTTAAATATGCTTTTTCCTTCATTGACTTAAAATTCGTATAATGGAGAGATGGACCATCAATGCCTCTCTGCTGAAATACCTCCAAGATTTTATAGATTTTTATACCTCCAAGGCATTTATTACGATAGGGAACTAAATGAAACTGTAGCTAATGTTGATGACGACGAGTTTTGTGTTGAAGATGAGAGTGCGTTTGAACATTTGTTCGGTAACGAGTGGTTAACTCCATCTGGGGGCGGTTTGGCTTTGGATATTTTCTCTTTCACATCCAAAGCTGTATTGAAGACTCAGAACCTAAAGCTTTTAAGAAGTTTGGGGAACAGCCCTGAGATATTTCCTGATGATCCCGAGGCTGAAAATGAGGCCTAAAAGAACCTAAAAAGTTTATTTTTGCGAAAAAGTCGAAAATTCGAACACCTCGAATCATTTGAATCTAAGATCCCTAACAATATCGTCTGCATATATTTGAATTACTATTTCCGTTTTTTCTTTTGAGTGTGCCAAATTACTTGGATAGATCTAAAAAGAGGCAGTACATTTTCTTGTCAGTTTGTGTTGCTTGTTGTATAAGGGATTTCAGGATTAATGGGTTATCTTGACATCTTCTGTCTTTTCAGTGCGCGGCTTGTGAGTCCGATAGGGCATTTTCTTTATGCATCAAATGGTTCAGTCGGTTAGATAGTAGTATTGTAAATAATTTAACTATTGTATTCACTAGTACGATGGGGCGATAATTTGTCGCTTGGTTTCGATCTCCTTTCTTGAAAATTGGTGTTATTAATTATTCTCTCCTTTGGGTATCTTTCCTACTAGACACTTGTTCAAACATTCCAGGAGACACGGTGTTAGTTCGTCGGGGATGTACTTCCCAATTTCATTAGGAATTCCGTCCTTGTCAGGGCTCTGGTTGTTGCTTAGCTTTTTTCTAGGAAGGTAGTCATACTTCTGCGGAATGTCCAGAATGAGTCTTTGCTTGAATGGATGTTCTGCTGACGTAGTGTGATCTTTTGTCCCTCTTTAGTGTTTTTTGATATTCTTGTTTTGGTACAGCATAGTTTATATGCAGTTTCTGACTGTTCTCTTCTAATAGTTTTTTAAGTGTTTTTTGCATTACTGAACCATTTGGCCAGGAATTTGCGGCATCTAACCCACGCAGCCACCAAAAATTAAACACTGAAACACAAAGATTCTTTCCTTCCAATTGAATCGCATGTATTTTTGGTGAGACTGGTCAATTAGAACCAAAAGATCTTGCACCTTTTACACAACAGGTCTAACTTACACAATATTCAGGTTGAATTAAATTGAATGGGACGCGAATGCCCTCCAGCTTGAAGTTGTGAACTTTTTAATTTTAAAATAAATCGCTTCTTCGCGAAGATAGGTGTATTAACTAAAATATTAGAAACAAATTGCCCTTCTTTGGGGTAATATAGCGCAGGAGTTTAAGAGACTGTAAAAAAATTATTGCATCTCACGGGGCTTGCTCACAGATAATTCAGGTTCCGCTGAGATGAATTTTTGCCTATAGGTATTTTTGAGAGGTAATCGAAATCACCAAATCCAGCTTAAAATTTCCTCATTATCCGTTATCTGCTCCCATGTTTTATAGAAATATTTTAATCTACCCGCATAATGCGGTAAACCAGGCGCGGCGATTCCTTCCTGTCTCGTTTGATTTATTGCTGTTGCTTCCCACGCTTCACGATTCCCCCTGGTTCTGAAACGTGGGCGTCGGAAGTTGAAATTCATATTCTTTTTCTGGAACCGCCTCTTGCCCTCGTTTGTATTTCCACTTGTAATTGTAGTATGTGGTTTATCACACCTCAATCATGACCAGTTTTGGCAACAAACGTCGATGCTTCAAACTTTTCTTTCAAGTTTAGCGTTTCGGACAACCATCTACTAATTCCTTCAACGTCAAATTGAAATTTGGTGTAATATTGGCCCGTCTAGCTTACATGGAGGTCAGTCAACATTTTATCCGCTTCAAACGATGCTAGGTAAGAATTGAACTTGGCTTTAATACTGTCATCATCCTTAGGCTTTATGGCCGCCATCAGTTGTAACGTAGAGCCTATAGCCGACAGTAAAACATAACTTGTATGGTAGGTACCGTTGAAAACCCCTGCCGAGAGCTAGCACATAAAAATCCGTTGGTGACACTTGGAAGATACACATTGTCAGACAGCTTCAAGTGTGAGGAAAGGACGTGCCATGGATTTCATTTTCGCAACTTTGATCTCTTCCATAGAGCCAGGGTTAAAGGATTCATTTGTTTAATTTAATGCATATTTATATACCCCAAGACCTGGAATTTCTCCAGCCTTATTCATTCCACATATGCGACCGTGTGGAATGACAGGGAGTTATGAACCGTTCTAATCTGCACAGATGGGTTTTTTACTCGAATCCTGTCTGAGTCGATAAAAATCATCCATGCGGGCTTGCTTTATAGCATAAACCGCATAACAACCCAAAGATGACATACTATACCATCCATTCCTCCACGCCACACCATGAAAGAATCATCCAGAAACCCATGATCAACATTACCAAAGCCCCACACCTCATCTGCACAAAAACGAAAAAACCGAACCTAAAACTCCTCTTTACAACTTCATCACAATCTCACCCATCCTTTCCTCATTTCCATCACTTTTCCTATTTAACCCCTAATATACATGTATGGAAAAATACTAAAAAATACTACAAAAAAACCCAAGAAAACTTCATATCCCCATTCCAGACAGAACCCATACAAAAGCCCGTCTCATAAAGTGACAAAAGAAGCTCTCGAGAAGAACCCGGGCGATAACAGTGGAAAAATACCCAGGTGAAAGAAATTAACGAGCTCCTATACTATATCCACACACCAAAATACACACATTCTCCTATCTAATGTCTCCATTATACACTCTGACAACCCCAAATAGAGAGCTCTTCATATTCCAAATATAGGTAAGAAAGAAGGTAAGCAAGCACAGAAAAAAAGCCTGGAGCTCAAAAGGAACCACCAAGAAACCCATCCTTTCTTCTTTCTCAATAAAAAAGAGTTGCTGATCGCAAGATAAACACACCATGCTTTCACATATCATCCTATCCAATTTCCAGAAAAAAAGTAGGTGACTCCGATAGAACTTTTACCCCACAAGACCTTCCCAAATCTCCTATATTTACATACATACACTTGCGTACAATTTCCCTACAACATTTCCACATATATAATTTCCTCCTCCCAAATACTATATATAATTATACGCCAAATACATATCATATACGCCTTTGTATAAAACTTCCTTTAGGTCAAATTTGATATCGTCTTCCGATATACCAAAGCACCATCAGTCAGAGTCAGTTTCCAAACATTTAAATGGATATTAAAAAGGAGGTTAAGGTCCCTAATTGCAAAATATTTTTTCCATTATTCCCCAATTATTACTACCCACTATGATACCCTCCCTTTCCAGCCAAGGGATTTTCCCTTGGCTTTGCATATTTATAATTTCTTATATGTTATATTTCTTCGTTATTTACTATACAGAATAAGTCCTATAATATTACACTTGGATGTCTGGACTTTCTGCGTGGACAATCTTTATTTTTCCATAATATGAAATGGAAATATAAAAAAAAACCATAATAGACTGAGATAGATCTATAAAAACATTGTGTATGGTAAGGATGTGGATGGAGTGTGGTAAATGCAATAATAGAGCGAGAGAGGAAGAGCAAGCCAATATGTAGGCTAGTTGCGTTAATGCGTAATGGTAGCGAATCGACACAGCTGGATGGAAGAACAGAGAGAGAGAGACTTTTAGGCCTGGCCTATACCATAGACCTATAACATAGTGAATCTCCGGTGCTCAAGGTGCTTCATTTCCCTTTTGTGTGCGCTTTTTGCTTTTTTGTGGATATGAAGTGATGGTAAAGTTCTATAGACTCTCACTATTGCTCTCGGCTGCATGGTGGAACGGTAGGGCAAGAGAGCGAGAGATGGTCCTTCTTTACTTTTGAAATCAACATTTATAATTATTTCTTAATTTCTCTTCTATATATATTTATAATTTAATTTGTGAAATATAATTCTTCTTAATCTTGTTATTACAAAAATGTCATGAAGCGTCTCTTATTCATCCTTCGTATTTAAGTTTTATATAACAATGTGTGAGCTATCCTTGAGTGAATATTTTTAAGTTTACACATTCTTCCGATAAATACTTCATCTCGTGTTGGGGAAATATTTGTGCGGGGTCGTTCTTGTGGTTGTTTATTATTATTATCATTGTAGTATTTACATATATGCTACCAACTTATAATTATAATACAGGAGGAGGAAAAATTATAATTTCTTTGGAGGAGTTTTTCAAAGAAGTTTAAGTGCCGAGACTGGCTGGTGATTTGTTGTTTGTCAGCAAAGTTACTTACGTACTTTATAATTTGCATGCTAATTTTTCATGGGAGACGTGTTTTGGACGAGGCTACATCTATACATATTTATGGCTCGTTCAGTTGATCAAGTTTACATAATGATATTACGTATTTACTAAAAGGATGAACTACCATTTGTGGTTTGCATTGAAGACTGTAAGAGGGATTTTTCGTTGATGTGACAAATTTGTTTAACGAGAGTGGTTTATTTTTATGTATGGTTATTAGTAGTACATGGGATTTTGGGGGGATTTATTTTTGGAGTCTTTAATTTTGCGGTGGGATGTATTTTATATATAAAAAAAGGAGTAATTAATATTATTATTTTGTGGGATCTTTGATGACATCCTTTTGGGATGTGGTGTTCCATTAAGAAAGTATTCTTCCATAGAAAAGACACGTTGATTAAATGTGGGGTGTAAACAAAAATGTTCGTATAGGTAATAATAATTACTAAATGGGAAAGTGCGCTGAACAATATTATACTGGTGATTTAATTTGATATTCAAGGATAAAGTAAGTGATATTTTTAAGTGAGGGTATATATTCCTGGGATTATTCATAGTCAGTGGTTTTGAGTGCTCGGAGACATTCCTTTTTTGGGGGGCTTTTGCGGGGGGATAAAGAGTATATAATTTTGAATTGCGTGGGGTTAACCTAGAAAATTCCTGTTTGTTGAGTCTGTGGATCTGATCGAATGCTTGTGAAATTAAATTACTGTGAGAGAAGTTCAAGCTGGATGAATTACGGTGTTCTTGTTGGAGAGGGTTAAGGAAGAGAGTCTGAGACAGTGAGCCATTGGGAGGGTGTCACGCTTTGGGAGAATAAAAGTCACAAGTGGAGTGGAGTGATATGATAAGAGTGTGACAATGTCCGACTCAGTTGGCGATGTCAATTGTAACTTGGAGGCTCATAGTAAGTTAATTTTTTTGGGGGAATTTGGATGGTGTTAAATTATGTGAATTTAATGTATGATGAAATGATTTGTTTGATGATATTTTTTGTGTTTGGGAGATCATGAGGTTTGTTTGATGTGGGTTGGGTTTTGTTTTTTAAATATGGTTTTTGTTTTGTTATAGAAACGATCTCGCTTGAATCTAAGACTGGTTTCACGGATGCTGCAAAATATAGTTACGCAGCTTTATGTTCCTTGGCACTGAAACAGCTGTATTCGGATGATACCCCGCACCATGAGTTTGCGGAGAGACTTATTAGGAGCGTACGACATCATTTGGGATTACCAGGCCACAGTGACCAGGTTATGCTGGCATTGTTTCGAGGGGAAGGGGCACAAAGTGGGGAAGTTTATGTTGACTTAGTGAGGAAGGAAGGACATGCATTTACTTTTCTTATCGTCAAGGATCTTGTGTACCATGCCGTGAGGAGCGGTAAGCAGTTTATGCAATGAGTAATCTCATAGCTCTCTTAGTTTTTATGGGAAACTTGTTGACGTAGTGTAATTTTATCATCCTTTGCTGCTTCAGGAGTTGCTTCGGGTAAAATATTATCTTGTGATGTGAATATTGATCGCATGCTATGCATACATTGATATTAATAGTAGGACCTGATGTATTGTTTGCGCTGTATATAGGAAAATACGATTCCAGAACGCGAGCTTTAATTCTTGGAGTGTCCAAATATCTTAATATTTCATGGAGTCTAGTCGAAATGATGGAGGAGTCAGCAGTCAAGTTTCTCACGGAGGAAAAGCAAACCAAAACTGAGTAAATTTATTTTGTTTATCGACCATTTGAATTTTTAATCTAACTGGTTCTTTTACGGCTATTTTTGATTGCAGTGATGAAGTCAAAGAGTCAGTGAAGCGTCAGAGAAATAGAAAAATCAAGCGGTATGCTTTAGTGGGATTAGCCACTCTCGGAGGAGGAGCACTACTAGGTTTGACGGGTGGACTTGCTGCTCCATTAATAGGTATAATAACTTTCGGGAGGTTAATTTAGACTGCCGGAAGTCTGTAATTACTTACAGGGAAATGAAGGCAGTTTTCTTTTATAGTTACTTGTAAAATTGTTGATACTAAAGTTACGATTTTCTTGGACGTTACAGGTGCTGGAGTTGGTAGCGTGCTAGGTGGTGCTACTGCCGCTGCTCTCGGATCTACAGCTGGAGCTGCAGTAATCGGATCCTTATTTGGGGTTGCTGGAGCTGGACTATCGGGATTTAAAATGCAGAAAAGAGTTGGAGAAGTAGAGGAATTTGCTTTCAAACCGTTACGCAACGTTCGATCGAAGTATGACTGGTTTTAATTATTGAAGAAAAAATTTAGAACTAGCTTAATTATTTATTAATAAAGTTTGCTTATTAGTGAGTACGTTCAATTAATAGTCTCCAAAATTATTTAATTTAGGAATCTGCATGTTGCGATTGCTGTTTCTGGGTGGTTAAGTGAAGAATCCGGTGAAACTGGATTTTGGTCACCATGGAAAAATCTGAAAATTTCTCAGGAACAATATTGTCTCATGTATGAATCACAGTATTTACTGGAACTTGGAAGGGCAATGGACTATCTCCTAAGTTTTGCTGTATCTATGGCTGCTCAGGAAGCATTAAAGCTAACGATCTTATCGGGTAAGCCCATGCAAGCAATATTAGACTTCAACGATTTGTGAAAGCTAACTTTACATACCAAAATAAGCTGACTGTGATACCACATTTAGTTTTAAGCTTTTCAGTAGCTACCGAAAAAATGAATTAATTTTTATGCCCATTTTTTGCAGGTTTGATAACTGCCATAGCTTGGCCAGCGTCCCTGTTGACTTTGGCCTCCGTCTTAGATAATCCCTGGGGAGTTTGCTGTAGACGATCCGCCCAAATAGGTCGCACGCTCGCTGATGTCCTACTTTCTAGAAGGTAGAAGCATGTAGAGCGTGATTCAAGTAGAAAATATTCATGGCTTTGCACTTACTTACTTTGACATAGTTGCAATAGTTTAAAAAACGGTGCATTAATTTGTAAAAATCATGTGCATAATAAGAATTTATCAAAAGCCAAAAAGATTGTGATTTATCGATTTATGTTCAAATAATATTGAATGCAAGGAGAAAGTGATGGCTGCTTTTGGTTGGAAGCGGGGAGCAAAGACAAAACAAAGTTTCTACATATTTATTTATCTGTTCTGATAAAGGCACGGCAATCGTCCTGTTACACTTATTGGTGTGTCACTTGGAGCTCGAGTTGTGTTCTACTGTCTAATGGTTGGTAACTTTGATTATTTTCGAGTTCATGTATAGCATTATGGGTATATACTATTGTATATATGTATATAAGTATCTTATAGGGGAATGTTGTCTTCCTGGAAAAGCTTGTGGAAGTGTAAATTGTAAATCAATCCTTTTAGGAACTTAGTCAGCGAAAAGGATCTGAAGGTATCGTGTTGGATGCAGTCATGCTTGGTGCTCCTGTTAGCGGACGAGCCAGCAATTGGAGCAACTTAAGTCGAGTTGTTGCTGGAAATATCGTCAATGGTTATTGCTCTGGGGATTGGCTCCTGAAATTTCTCTATAGAGGAACAACTGGTCACTATAGGTAAACATTTTTACTCAGTTTTGCAATTCGTTTCGTGTAATGTAGAGCATGCACTGCTGACATATTTTTATCTCAATGACAAAGTCCTAGTATAATTATCTACTTTTGAATGACATCAGCTAAGGTAAATTTCATCCCTTAAATGAGAATTGTGCCCATATTTGCAGGATTGCAGGCTTAGAGAAAATAACTTGGACGCATCCGAGAATGCATAACGTAAGTGCTTCCGCATGGTAAACTCTTCAGTCAAGTTAAGTATAATGGGAACAAGGAAACTGATCCAATTTTCTTCCATTTGTAGGTTGATTTAAGCTCGATAGTGTCGGGGCATATGGATTATGCAGATAAAATTGATGAAATTCTAATATCCTTGGGATATGCGGAAGAAGAGGAAACCCTGCATACACTCCGAAAATCCTCGTCGTGTGTCAATTTACGTAGTAGAGACAAAGCTCTTAATAGAAGTCATTCCATGGATTCATTAGTTGTGGTGAGGAAAGTAGAAGCTGCGAAAACGATGCGTATTGGTGGCAAGTAAGCCGTTTGTCCGTAAATCCCTATACTAGGTATAGTCTGGTATGTGTCTTGGTGTGTGTTAATATGTAACTGTCATTGAACGAATTTAGTCGTGCACAGTTCGTATATGTATGATGGAATAGCGAAAAATGTTGATCGTATTTTCTTGTCATTCTGTGCTATTACTAGAGTTTTGACTCGAGGAACAAGAAAACATATCAGTATTGTTCGCCTAACATTTCACAGATTGTTGTATTATCGTTAAAAAAATATATGGCTGCGCATAGTTGCGCGTGAAACTTATTCTGTACCTTCAATTCATATTCAGACTTGAAAGCTTTCAAAAATAACTAATTTTGACAAAGTAATATGAAGCTCACGGTGAGTGCAAGTAAAGCATCGGCTATAGAACATAGGACTGATTTATTATTAATGATAGACCGTAAAAAAAAAGTAATAATCAATATTTCATCAACGAACGCTTGCCATTTGTATTTTCAAAAGTTTAGAATATTTATTATAAACCCCAGTTGCCAAAGTAGACTTCAACAGTGATGGTGCTAGTTAACTAGTTAGTTTTACTATAACAAAAAAAATCCCTTGGTAGTTTCCTAAGTATAGTGAGGATGGATTTTCGGAGGAAGAAACATAAGCACTATATCTACGATTCATAAATACATATATCATCTAATATTCAGCCGTGCTTATAATAATTAGTAAGTTTTCATAAAGACAAAATGCTTCCAATTTACATTTAATCGCTCTATAAAAAGCTTGCTGTTGCTAATTACTTAACCACTCTCCTCTTCCCGTGACTTCAAACAATGTTGAACAACTTTATTATGTATAAACACAACCTGTAGACAAGTAGTTCTTAAACATATAGAATGACATATTTTTTTAGGACACTCACAACTAGTTCAGGTGATAAGTCAGCGGATTTTGAAACAGGTTGTCGGCAAACAGTGCTTCCCTTCTAAATATTTAAAAACATACACCAGTGTAGAAACTTCATATCACTACTTCCCCTTGGGTAGTCGTTAGGCAGTCGTTCAGACATAGCTGAAGGAGTTTACGTAATAAGTATTTATAAAATGACCAGTTTTCATCAGCTCTTCTGTAAATGCATCACATTCAACCATTCACTATTTCTATCAGTATCGTCAAATTCATAATCTTGCTAAGAATTGGTATTTAGTATTTTGTAGCCAAATTGTACGAAAACTTCATAGCCATAGTTGATTGAACTTTATCATCTTCAAAATACACTTGATGCATGTATGCATTCAAGTTTCTGTGATCTATATATGTACATTGATTTATATACACATATAGGAAGTATTGTAAGTAGAAGATTTTGGTAACGTTATCAGGGAAGTACATAGATACAGAAATGCTACTAACATTTGAAATTCCTATTAGTGGACTACAAATTTAAAGATCCGTGTAATTTTTGCCATAATGAATCATACAACTGAGAATTTAGATACGGGAAAACAATAACTATAATATTTGACTGTAGATAGAGTTTGGGGAAAGTATAATTACACTAAAATATCCGAAAAGCTCTCGTATTACAAAACATGTGTACCTAAACGAGTATATATTCTCCACTTTGGTGAATCAGTAAATTTTTTTACAGTTTCCTCGTGGTTGATTCCTAGAAAAACTATTGCGTATATATTGAAGACTTTAATATAACCAAAATCGGCTATAAAAGCTCCACCTTTTATACGTTGAAAGCTCGTTTTGTCCCCTAGAGTGGAAAAAATGGTTTGATTAGAGTAATATCTGTAATAATTGAGTATTTCAGGAGAGCATAATTCATCTGAGTTCTTTCACGACTATACATGACGCAATAATGATTATCAATGTTTCTGTATTGCCTTTTAAGTAATTATTGGAAATCAGTTGCACATTAATTTTACTTCTAAATGTTTTCTATTCCTTGTATTTAAAGTTACTTCCTTTTAAGTGTTCATGATATTTTTGCCAGTTAATATTTGTGCTGTAACTTTGCGAATGAAGTTACAAAGGTAAAGGTTTAAATTACCATGGTGTCATTTGACTTTGTGTTGTATTAACATAGCAGTTTCAGGTAAACTTGTGTGGCCTTGAAGAACTCAATGACTCATCGCAACCACAGACAGCTATGTACACTATCAACTCCTTTTATTATGTCTGACTTGATTTTGATAATGAATTCAAACCCTCTAATAACCAAATGATACTAAAACTGTATCACCTAAAACGAGCTAATGAAGATACTGCAATAAAAAGCTTGGTGCTTTAGCAGGCAAACCTTTAAAAGCCTTCAAAAATAAATTGAATTCAGATAAGGAGGAGCAAAAGTAGCTTTGTTCATTGGGTTTTGACAGTCTACACGGGTTCATATTGCCAGAAGTGTATCTGTGCACTTGGGTATGTTATTTGGTAATTTTGCAGTGCTTTTAGTGTGATAGCATTTTTATAGTCGATATTTTCATTGAAAGCTGAAAACCTGTTGTGAGACTGATGAGCAGTTTACTCATCAGTGATCAATATTGGTAATAAGTTAGTGAAAGCTTTTTATTATTTTATACACATATAGAACGCTCCGACTATTTTTTGGGAGTATATGGTACGTATAAATTATTATTATGAGTAGTGGTAAACTCGTGATTAAAATGTAATCAAGTTGTAGCTTTTACTAAGGTATTGTTTTATTTTTGATTAACGCTTTTTATATTACGTCTCTTACTACATGTTCGCTCGATAAAAAAATGTATCTGAGTTCTAAGTTGCGTCCAAATCTATAAGTAACGTTAAAGTTTCAAATTGTACGCCACATATTTACGATCAGACTGTATGTTCAAGCATAATATTTAAGTATTTAATAATGTTAGGTCGTCAAAGGAGCAGGAAATGTCATTCGTCGATACAATTTTATAGACTTAAAATGTTTTTGTTTTACAATCGTTAAATATATTGGGCGCGTTGTTAAATTCAGACTTTAGTTAGCCAGTCAACGCCTGCCTAGATTTTCGCTGCTCCTAAAAT
>JAQFXU010005192.1:0-12064 GCA_034693705.1 Spatulosminthurus flaviceps | reverse complement strand
GTCTAGATTAGGGTCAAAGGTCACAGTCTAGATTAGGGTCAAAGGTCACAGTCTAGATTAGGGTCAAAGGTCACAGTGTAGCATAAGGTCATAGGTTAGATTCAAGAGAAGGGCCAACGGCTAAATTCCAGATAACGCACAACGGTAAAATGTTGCTTAAGAGTGAAAGGATATAGATAACATCCCAGATTTGGCTCAGCGTTCACATATTCTGGTATTTATTTTTTATATGAATGTCAAAGATCAGTTCTGGATACGCAATATCGCCTGCAAAACGCAACAGAAATGTCGAATTAATGCAGCTTGCATCGAGTGACATCTAGAAAACTAGCTCGAAAGCTCTTGGACATAAAAGCGTAGAGAATAGGGTTGATGGAACAGTTAGTGTACATAAAAAGAAATGTCAACGGAGTCAAGATGTTACTGAAGTGACTGCTGAAGTCATAATTGGGATCGTAATTTTGACAGATTTTCCTCAGATGAAAAGGAAGATTACATAAAGCAAAAGTAATCACAATGGCAATGAGCATGCGCACTACCGACCGGCGAGAGTTGAGAAATTTTTCTGCGTTACCCGGGACATTAAGTTTAGCACCTCTAATTTGAGCACAATTTCCAACTTTAGGACGTATCTTGGGGGACATTTGGGCTGCACTTGTCTTTGCGGAATTTTCTCCACTTTCTGCTCGGTGCTCCTCGTCGCAAACTTCAAGTAATCCACAATTTCGGTTCGGACTATGTTGTCCTCTACTAGGAGTGCCATTTGGTAATATTAAGGAATTCTCTTCTGCTTTGTATTCCAAAGAAACCTGGAACCTGAGAGCGGAGGGTGATTCAAAGCGCTTTAAGTTCTTCTCATACGTTTTGGTCCCTTTCATTACCACGCTCGTTTTATTGAAATCGTCAGGGGTATTTTCATTAAATACATCATCACTGGGTGGAGCTCGCTCGCTTTTGTGGCGTCGGAGACTGGGTGAGTCGTATTGGATGTTCCCCTCCTTGGGCGAGACTTGGGAAATTTCGATGCTCGTTGGTGAGGAAGGTACAGAGCGGATATGCTTTTTCCCAGCACGTTTTAATCTCGTTTCGTAGCGATTGCGGGGATTTTTACATAAATATTCCGATTCCGACATGTTGGTGGTATTCAAACTTCCAGAGTAATTTAAAGTAGAAACTTTAACTGGAGCGCGTACACTGTGCCACAGGTGGATACCCATGCGCGTGTACAGGATAGTCATAACACTAATCGGAAAAATAAATAGAACGATGAAATATATCATATCCGCCGTCAGCGTGTCGTACAGATTTCGCTGGGGTGCACAAATTTCAACCGTTTCGCGCTCTTCCCCTAGCGTCGCGGCTGGAATGCTATAGGTCGTGATGTAATACAAGCGAGGTGAACTGAGTATTGCGCTTAGGAACCAAACCGTGATGATCAAGATCTAAATAAAAAAACAAATTTATTCAAGTCAATACATCACCAACTCTTTCAAATTTTCCCGCTTCTTTGCAATTTTAGCGTCGTACTTAATTTCTCACTTCGCGCCATCTAGTTACTTTAAATGGGCTTTTTCTATAAATCAATATAGTTCTTATGAGCTCAAAAACTTCTCTTCATTGTAAACATTTTTAGTAAAGTATGTTAAGAATGTTACACGCGCCTGGTCATGTATGTAACTCTTAAGGAAAATTCTCTCATACGTTTTGACACGGGTTTTTACACTCCTCGTCGGAAACAACAGTTTACCATTGCCGCTTCACTTTACAGCTCAATAATCCCTTTGCAATTTGTAACGTGTAAGAAAGATAAAATCCCATCTACAAAATCCAATATAGTGAAAGTCCAAACGACCCAAAGAGAGACATTCTCAAGTTTATTTGTTTCTGACATTTCTATAGCGCATAGACGTTGCCCTCTCGTCTGCCTATCTCAGTTCTGGTTTTATGTTCTTCTCCTAGTGCTCGCGTCACGGGCAAATAGTACTGAAGCGTGGATTAAACTGTCTGGACTGTTCTTAAATACGAATACGCAATTTGTGTGCTAATCCTTTTTGCTTTTCCCCCACATTTTCAAATACCGGAAAATTAAAAAAAAAAGCTCACCCGTAATTTCGTAATTGTAAGCATCCGTCGAAACTTGAGTGGATACAAAATGGCTAGGTAACGTTCCACGCACATTACCACAAGGATAAGAACAGAAGCAGTATAACTCAGACAGTTAATAAAATGATACATTTTGCACATAAATGGCCCAAATACCCATCTACAAATAAAAAAGAGCATTTTCACTATGAATGCTAAAATCTAATACATTTGGAATTGGCAGTAATATATGGAATTTGAAACGTACCGATCCATCAGATAAGTTGATAAGTTTTGGTAGACACAGAAAATTCCCACACACAAATTTGCGAAGGCTAAGTTTCCTAAGCAAAACTTGGTAATACTTCGCATTCGACAATGTAATGTCACCACCAGGACCACCGCGAGATTCCCTGAGGAAAAAAATTAAATCAATCCTATTAAAAACTTTCTTCTTTATTTCCTGCTCTTACTTAATTCGGCAAATACACTTTATTCCATCAAGCACTCTTAAGTTAGTTTTACCTTTCCCCGTTCACTCCATATAAAAAATAAACCTACTTTTCGGTCCCGTTGTGCTCATTTGCTATGGGTGCAGAGGACCACTATTCTTGCACAATGCTATGAATGGTATCAGTAAGTCTCAAAATATTAAGTAGTAAAAGTTTTCCAAATGCTATGTGTTATTATTTACAATTTATAGTTCAACCTGTTTACTACTGGGAATTTTATGGACGCTATAACGAATGGACGTGATTTAGCTTTTGTAGACATGGATTTAAATGGGGAAAGAGCAGCTACATACAATACTTCCGGCTTCCACACTAGCAAGACTGTCGTTATAGGGGTGACCGTTATAACGAGGATTGACTGCATTGGTGTGGAAATTCTCAAAAACATTCCCGATTCGTTAGAAATAAAAAAATGATGTCTCGTTAAAGTAAATAAATTGACGTATTCTTTCAGCATACGTAAGTCCCAAAGAGGGAAGAGAATTTGATCTTTGTAGCTATACACATTACGTGGAAATGTCAGGATCTTTAGTTGCGCGTTAATCCAGAGAAGTCTCTGGGATTGATAAGTCTTTTATGAGGGAATTTTCTTAAGCTTTTGCTTTCCCCATTGTTTAGTGCTTTCTCTTTCATTTCTGTTCTCTTTTGTTTACGTATGGATTTTACGTTTCGTACTCTAAGCACATGAAAGACAAGAATGACAAGTAATTATTACGATGATGATTTTGATGAACACAGTCCCTCAAATTTCTCATGCTCAAAACCATTTGATAGGTTTACACATTAGAGAGTAACATAGCATGATGACAGCGTGAGCCATTTGGGTTTAAGATCTTCTCGTCAAGTTCTTTGATTGGCAAAGCTCCTATTGCTTAAACTAAGTAAGCCCCTGTTATTCAACATGATTTATTGTGCTTGACAAGACAAGCCATTAGTTCCTGTTGTACCATTTAGTTGATTTCTAAATTTTGGACAAATCTACGGAAAATTTGAATACAAAGGGACCAAATCTCAGATAAAGACTAATTTTGACGTCATTTTATTCATTAGTTATTTTCACTTTATTTCATGCAATTTTGATTAATTTTATTGAAAGTTTTGTGACAAGAAATTTGTATGCATTTCATTTGCACATGTTGACATCAAATATTTTCTCAAGTTTTAAATAGCAAACTACAGAAAGGGAGCAAATCTGGAATAACTTATTATCATTGTAGAGAGGAAAGTTTGGGGAGAAAGTTTTAATGGCTTACACTTAATCTTATTACACGATAACTTTTATCTCTCCTTTCACTTGATCTTTATTGTTTGACGATGGTAGTCAGTTTGCTACCGAAAGCCTACAAATAAATAAAATCTTGTCAATACTTTAAATTCCATGTAAACCAAAGAATGACTAACCATATTTTAATAGCTTGTCAACAAGTTGCCGGGGTATTTTCATAGGACATTAATGAGTTTTTCAAACAGACAAAAGGCTGCCTCCTCGTGTTTTCTGACTGTACATTGGACAGTATACTGACGGGAAAATCCATGCCAAATGTCGTATTTGCGCTACCAGATTTAACTCATGTTGAATCAGAATTGAGTCAGTTATTAAGCTCCGTGGAACATTTACAAAAGATTTTGTGCTGAGGATTGTTGATGTTATGTGTATACACAATTAGTGTAAATAGAGAGAAAGAAATACATTTATTTCACTGATACTGTTTCAGTGTTTGCCCTTAAGACACAGTATAACATCAACATTTTTTTAAAATTATAATTGGCTTTTTATCATTTTAACCATATAAGTGATTAAATATTATTCTGTAAGATCCATGTATAACTGCTACAATAATATCATCTGTCATAGTCTTCGGAAGACGAAGATCAATCCTGAAATTTTCAAACAACGTCGGTATTGTTCCTCTTGCTCCTACCATTAATCCAATTACTTGAATGTTATTCAAATTGTACTTCTGCCTAAAAAACGGAACACATGGTTCATATATTTTCTTTTTCTCAGCATCCACCTCTAAAGGATGTTCAGTTCTGTCTTCCCATCTTACTGTTGGATCTATAATATACCCGTACTTAGCCGATTCATTATAACATAATTCTTTCTAGAGATGTAATGAATTTCTATGGAAGTTATGCTGTGCATTCAATTGGTTTAATTAGAAAAGCTAGCGACTTACGAATACGTAAGAAAATATTTATACAGTAGTTTTTATATATTGCGTTTGAAAAGCATTGGGAAATTGCTGGAGGCAAAGCACTTGTATTTTCTTAAGCAAGCAGGCCACATTTTACATGATGAGAAATGAGAATAATATGGAGGCTTTGAAAATTAGTTTGGATTTTATAGTTAAAGAGGAAAAGTGGAAATGTAATAATTACCAAAGAAGCAGAGGCAGAAAACTAGGCTGTAGAGACAGATGAAGATGATTTGAACATAAGGCTTGTCAAAAATGTACTCGTTCTCGTCCGTCCCCATTTGTTCGGGGGAATTATGGGAATTTTCTCCTCCTGTAAACATATCAAGTTATGTTAATCTGAAGGAGCCAATACAAAATCAACATATTCTTTCTAAATGCATTGACCATTCACCTTAGAAATTTATTTAAATAGGAAGTTAGTCATTTAAAGATTGACCAAGCGCATTTGGTAAAGCAATTGATTGAATTTTCCAAACTTGTCATTCAAATTGATGCTACATTTTTTGTACAAGATTCGAATGAAGTGTTGTTTAATATTTATGAAAGCAATTTTCACAAAATTTTCAAAATAATGCCAAAACATTTGCGCAAAAAGTAGGCAATTGTTTTTACATACACTTGGTAAATCTTTACAATTTTTGCCACATTGGCCTCAAATTTTTGGTCAAATTCTAAAAATTTTAATAGCTCAAAATTGGCAAATTTTTGCAAAATTGTTATAAATTAGTAACTCATTATGGTAAATTTGTGAATAATTTTGAGAAATTGTTCCCTTGTTTGGCAAGAGCATAAAAAACGGCTTTTCGTATAAATTTTTCAAAAAATGTATGCCCAATTTTTCCTAATTCTCTCACACTTATCCCCAATTATTTTCTATGTGGCAAAGCATGAAGGAACTACAAATGTACTCTTTCCTTATGTCACACCAATTAAATCGAGTTGAATAGAAAGTGCCTCACCATCTGAATCCAATATAAGCGATAGATTTCCATCTTCCATTATGCAACTTTATTCCCTCAAAGTTCGCACTCCTAAAACTTTTATCCAGATTCGATCCCACGAGCTTTCACTTTTTGAAGCAACTTTTTGATTTAGAAACGTTTCAATGTATTCTCAAGTTGGAAAAAACACAAAGGAAAAAATTTTCAACATTTTACAAAAGTTATGTTCCAAAATTCAAATACAGAAAGTCTCATTGAATATTAAGGAGAAAGAGAATGGAGTTCCGTTCACACTCTGGCTCTAGCAATCTCTGGAGAAAATCCTTGTCTGCATATTTACGCCTTGAGAGCTGAAAGAAGCGGGAGGTAACTTTGGGTGTGGAGTATACTCGCAGCCGCAGAAGAGGATCAAATACGGAATAGAGATTTACATCATTTCAGTACAAATGTAAAATGTGAGTGAATAGAAAATAGCAAACTGTAGATTAACCTATTCCAAACAAGCAAAATGGACAGGGAACTTATACTTTCTTATGACTAAATAAGTTTTGTAAAATCTATCTTGCTGTTTCGTTCAAAGTCTACATAATTTTATCTTTCGAATTCGGCAGTGTTTCAAGACCATTACATTCTTGTAGGAGTCTCTGTACAAAGTTTTTTTTTCACATTTTGATTCGCTCTTTCTAACAGAGTCGTTTTTGACGTGCTCAATAAAACTCGACTACATTTTTATAAGTGAGGACCACAAAAGTAAAAGCTAATGGGTGTAAATTCCGTATAGCTTAACAGCCTCGTATATAGCAATTTGTGGAGTGGCACCTTTCATAGAAACGCTGCCTCAAGAAAAAATAATTACACGTTTCCTAAAAGTCCGAGATATGCACGCAAAAAGCGGATAGAGTAGAGGAGTGTGTACAGAAATCAGTGTAGCTTTTACTACATTCAATTAAATACCAAAAATACCGATTTTTATTTTGTGTTCTCGAACAAGTACTGATGAAGTACCTATGGCCTCGGCCAGGGAATGGCATTGATTCGATCTACTCTCATAAGCCCACCACTAGAGCTGGAAGGACGGTTGTGCTCGGAAGGAGCTGGAGAGTTCAGAACTGATTTGTCTATCACCAACAAGCCCTGGATGAGGTGAGCTACGGAAGTTATGAAGACGTAATCTACATATCTCGACTGACTCCACAACCAAATGAACGTCCCATCCCCGTTCATATAATCTCTCTTCCATACATTCCATAGTTGATAAGATACTAAATAATTGTACAATGTGATGGTTAGTATTTGAGTATATCGGCTAATAGGTGGATCTAGCTGTACATGATCCCATATTCTATAAAGCGTATATTCATGTTCATGCGTATACTCCCTGAGTGTTACAAAACCAAGCGTATTATTGTTTTGTGTTCTCAGGAAACAAAAATGAAGTAATTTTTATATGTTTAAGTGAGAATTATAAATGAAATTATTCTTGGAAATTATACGGAATTTTATTATAACCCTTTTTTCAATAATAATTGTTACCACGGCACTGTAATAATAATTATCTTTCTATTAACTATACATTGTCACGTGAACTAAACCAAAATGTTCCAAAGTACTCAAATTAAGAGCGTCCTAATTCACCCCACACTATATTAAATCAAATTCACAGAACAAATACAATCTTCTACTCAGCGTAGTAAATGCGAAGTTGTTTTATAATCAAAAATTATTTATTTAGTGATTAGAAATAATTTGGAGCTCCACGAGACCTAAAAAGAAATTCATTAGATGCGGACTGTATTCTTGAGATAACGGCAACTAATTAGGGGGGGGGAGTCGGACCTGTCCATCCAAGACTAATTTGCAGGATGTGAAGGGGAAGTAAGGAACTTTCCCTATATTTTTCGTCCACCCAAAAACTCATGAATGAAAAAAGGGTCAAGAAAATAGCCGAGACATGAGAAAGAGAGAAGAAATCAATGGAGTGAGAATAAAGTGTAAAATCTTGTCACGTTAAAGGCATGAGTCAAAACTTGGGAAGTTCACTTTAACAAAACATCGTGTGTACTACAAAGCGGGAAATCTGGGCTAAAGTTTTATAGCATGTGATACACATTTGCTGGAAATGGCTTGGGAGGAGGATGCTTACCAACTTTCCAAGCAGGAGCTCCGATTAAACTTTTGGTCTCTCAAGCTGGGATTAGTTTGATTTTTCTTCCCAATAAGCATAAGACGTTAAAATTACAAGCTCTCAGCTTGTATTCCATGGGGTCTGCATCCACACATGTTACATATGACCAAATACAGTGCACCTTCAAAAAGGTCTCTTCCAGATTCACCCACAACAGCTACATAAACAATTTCCACTATATATTCAAATCAGTTGAGTGGGAATGGAACGAGAAAAAGAAATGCAATGCTTTTAAATGAGCCAGTGCTTGTCATGGGTAGTGGATGCAACCCGGGTTTTTGGGTAAGGACCGGGTTTGGGGAACAATATTTTTGAACCCGCAAATTCTGGGTTCCGAAAAAGGAACGAAGATTTTTTGTTCCCAAGTTTCGGGAACAAGCTGAGGTGCAGGTACAATTTAATGATTTGGGTTTTGTACCCGACAGTCGACAGGAATGGGTACGCCACATAAAAATACCTATTGCCGGGGGTCTGGTACAGGGCGGTTTAAAAAAATGTTTGTTGCTGGTTTTGACTGGGTTTGGGTATTTCATAATTGATTCAAACGGTTTTTGTTGGAGTGCTTTACGCCGCACAGTTGTGCCAAATTGCCTCAACCCGGACATTTGGAATTTGACCAAATATGAACTAGTGATATAAACTGCCACCCAAATATTTTTAAAGCTCCATAATAAACTCCATAACTACATTTTTCGGGGAAAAAATCAAATCTTGAGAGTCTCACGAGGCTACACGTGAGTAGTGAAGATTATCAACCCGACCAACGTGAGTAAATAGTAGGAAATTATTAAACCCATGACCTGGAATAACAACGATATTCGATCGCAGGTAAATGCATTAATTTTCAAGCTAAAATAATGTTCAAGTGGGACTGGAGAAGTAAAATATCTCCAGCTATAAATATTAAAAAGGACCATGTTCCATGCAATTTCATATTTTTATACATTCGATGGAGCTTCTGCTTTGAACTTTCAATCCTCCAGCGCTTAGTACATTATGGATGTTCCGTTCTCGATTGGGTATAGTTTACTTTGCGTGTTAAAGTGGGTAAAAATAAGAGTTTAAAGTGAAAAATAAACTACTGCGGTAGACTGAGATTGTGGATTGTGTATTTTATTGAACATTGATTTAATATTTAAGTAAATACTTGGAGTTGATTCAGATGGTAAAATCACGTTACTATGTATACACAGCGGAAAATATTCACTCAAATTGGTGAAAATTAGTTAAAAGCAGGACATATGATTAAGAGGGGTCAAAGTCGAATCTGTCGAATCAATAAAGTAGCGCTCTGCCACACAAGATTAGTACAGCCCTTATACATATATGGGAAATACGTGCACAGGCTTGCATTAGCGTTTTATCCGTAGCCGTAGGTACTAATTATTTAAACAAGTCAATGGAAGTTAACAGATTTTTGAAGTTTGCCGAGTTTCTATTGGCAGAGGTTTTCTAGAATTTTCTCATGGCTCATGGCTTATGTATTTGTTTTAATTTGGAGACTTTAATGGCTCACGCAGATAGTCTGCTTTTAGCCTTGGTGATGAAGATATACACTCGAGGCAAGATCTACCTAGCAGTTCGGAGAGTTATCAACTGCCAAGTTAACCAAAATATAAAAGTGGTTTTAAAGCCCAAGGGTCAAAAAATTAATATTAATAATAACAGTTAATTACACGGGGGAAATCCAAAACCTAAGGCATTTATAAAAGAACATTAAAACACTAGAAGAACATTTTCTCGGTCAAGTCGAGGTATAATTAGTGCAGTACATAATACATGAGATCAGTCGAAAACATGTAATGCATGACAGTAGAACTAACAATGAAGAACTTGAGCTAAATACAGAATACACTCACGACTCACGGGAGGAAGTTACATAAATAGATTGCAATTTTGGGAGTAAGTGTGACTCCATGTGAATTCTATTCATTAAGGAACAGTTATTTTGCTTCGTTTTCCAGGCAGAGCTCTTTGCTAATGCTTTGATCTTTTCAGTAATCTTTACTCATAACTTACACCGACGTAGATGAAAATTTTATCGTCCCAGGTTCAAACCTACAATAATAATTATTTTTCAATTATTTAGTGTCTCCTAAATGTAATCAGTAACTTTGTAAAGTACTAATTATTAAATCCTTGAGAATTTCTTGAAAACTTTTCGACATAAAAGCGCGCAAAATAGGATTGATAGCACAATTTACATACATCATAAAAATGTGACGGGAGTCGGGAGACAGGAAAATTTGCCATATAATTTTGACATATTTTTCGAATATGGAAAGGAAGACTCCAGAGGGCGAATTTGAGGACAACGCAGGCAAGCATGTGCACTACGGTTTGGCGGGACTTTAGTAATTTCAATTTTTGTTTCCCATTACTCGCTTTCCTTCTCCTCAAAATTGACAATCTCCTTCTTTTGGAGTCACCACCCGGGGGACTGGACGCATTGGAGACGATACCTGGAATTTTCAAAATTTCAATTGTGTTGAGGCCCGGAAATCATATCGCAGGCACTTCCCCAATCTTCCTAGGAACATAGGAACAGGGATTTTATACTTTAAAAAATAAAAAATTTAGGCAAATAATATTTTATTTCTAACTGGGATTATATTTTATAGCAGAAAAATAATTCAATTTTTAAATTATTGTAATTTAAAAATCCGGTTCTATTGGCTATATGTACTACAATAATATTAAGCTGTTGTTATGTTACTCATTCCATCAGAGAGCCTGATGAAGACCATAAGTCGAAACGTTGCTTAAATAAATATTACTTCGAGTGTGAAGAAAAATACCATTTTTTATGCATATGATACATATTCTTCACTTGGCGTTTTTACTTTAAATAATACTTTAATATGTAGAAAACCTCCCGGAAGCTCAGAAGAACGCTGATGAGCCACACCGTCACGGTCAGTATCTGCATTGAAAATATAAATTGATTCGTTAGAAACAAACAAGCGCACTAGCATGACACGAATATTTCCCATAGTTACGGGATCAAAGGGGTGTAGACAAGTAATATTTGTGTGCTCGGACAAATTTTCTCGTGAATATTTTTGCTTGCTTTGAATATTTCAAAGCTCCAGTCTTACGAACGCTAACATTTTTAAATTAAACGAAAAAGTCTATATGGGTGAAATACCATCGTATGAGTATTTACCGAGCACGTGTGTACCCCCAGTAAGGTAAAAAATGATTTCAATGAAGGAGTTGGTTGTCACCATCTTAAATATTATATGATTCTATACAAAACAAAATTACTGTAATCCAAATTATTAAATTCGGTGAAAATTAACGATTTGTAATCCTAAAAGGTGTACTCATTAATTCCGGAAAATTCTGATGAAGAAAATTTATAAGACGAAACCGGTCAATTTTTTCCGAACGAATAAATTACTTGTATTGAACAAAAAAGGTTGAAGTGGAACTCCTTCATTTAAAAGTCTGTTTGCCAAAAAATTCAAACAATTGAACAAAGGATTTCAATGGTGAATTTTCTCTGGAATCCTTAGCCACGGGTTCGATCAAATGTTATTTCAATTTTATGATTACGCGTGCAGTACTGTTCTTCTTCAAATGATACTTTTTTCCCAGAAAAATCTTCCGCAATAAGTTGTGATCATAAATTGAGACGTGAGTGATTTGTATTTGCCCTGGGTAGCGTAACTGGACAAAGTTCATACTGTGGGCAAAAAATGTCACATTGTGGTAAGTAAATATTAAATAGGGAATTCTTGCAAATTTTGTTAGTCAGCACTGGATCCGCATGTTAAATTTTAGTTTAGTTACATTGATTTTTATGCTAAAAGAAATTTCTAATGGGACTAAGGAAGTAAAATATCTCCTTAATTTCATCAAGATCATATTTCATTGAATTTCCCTGAGGCTCCAGGTGTGAACCCTCCCAAGCTTAATGCGTTATTGGATGTTCCGTTCCCGGGTGGAGAAATTATTTTCATTAATTTAGATAAATAGATGGATAGAAATATAAGAGTGTGAAATGAAATAAGCTCCTGGGGTACATTGAGATGAGGGCTTACGTAATTTACGCTGTTTTAATATTAAAATTGGTTTCAGTGGACTCCATTGTAGAATAAATACATATATTTATTCTTATTCAAGAGCAAGCTTTCGAGC
>JAQFXU010005191.1:0-12064 GCA_034693705.1 Spatulosminthurus flaviceps | reverse complement strand
AAGCGCACAGAGTTGGAACTTTCTCGTAATAAGGATTTCTGCATATGGCCCCTTTTGCACTTTAGCCGACGATATAATTATATTTACATATGTAGTACATGTCTTCTGTCGCACTTGCTTTTGTCTGGGTGTTAGTTTAGACGCAGAAAAAGTAATAGGGGTCGATTTTGTGTAAACACGATAGCAGGTGCAGGATTTTGCCTCAAAACGTTTAAGCTTATATTGCACAGTACTACGTAAAAGTATCCGAAAGGAGAGGAAAATCTTTGACTTTTGTTTCTGGCTATTAAATGATTTTCTCCCTTGTCACTCTCCTGTCTGTCTCATAGCGGGTGGAGTGTCATTCCCAAAAATCCGACGTCGTTCTAATCCAGCGTTGCTCATGCTCAATTTCCACAGAATAGATCAACTATGAGAGCCATTGAGAAAATCTTCTAAATGTTGACAACAATTTGGAGGCACATCACCTCTTCACCTGTCATCACCCCTTTGGGGAATAGTGCAATATTGCAATAAGTAATGTTGTAATGTATAGTTGTCAAATAAGAGTAGTAATGTAACTACATTACTGACGTATGTCAGTGTGTAAAAGCAGTGTAAGAAGAGAGGAGAGGAGCCGGAGAACCCGTTCTATATATGTTTTTGTATTTATCTTCCCATGCAGGCAATGGAGATTAGAGATTGCACTGTATGTACCATAACTGTTCTTATTCAGGGAGAGCGATGGTCATTTCCACCTGATGAGTCAACAGTTATATCTTACGCTTAAAATTACATATTTACTAAAATGATCCGCTTGCATTTTATCAAATACCTATTATATTTCGCTATACTATCGACGCCTGTTGGACGTATGAATTGGCGATTTTGGCGCCAAACCCCTCTTTCTTTGTTCAACCCAAACCCAAACATGCATAAACATTGCAAAATACATACATACTTGTAATTTCCTTCCGATAAATTGCTTCACAGCGTCAAATCCACATTCATTCTTCTTCACAGCGTTAAAGTAATTTTATATTGCAAATTGTCTCTCTATATATCTCTGTATATGAGTTGTTTCTTTGATCAGACAGTAAGTAGAAATTTTATTTTTTCTTCTATCCTTATATATCATTAATTACCATTAAAAATCAAGAAATATGTGAACGGATTATGAAATTTTATCCTAAACGTAAAAGTTTATGTGATCTGTTACATAGGCCAAGGCCAAATTAAGAAGGCAAGGAAGGGTCCCATCCAAAAGTTTTTAAAAAAAACTGAGATACATTATCGGAAGTATTTGTGTATTCGTGTAAAGAGGAATACTTCTGGACCTCCACCTCCTGCTACCCTGCTCCTCTATGCTCTCTCGTACATGTACCGCACTCACTCTCACCCGAGTTCAGTCTGCTTCACACCATTGTCCTGTGAGGACGTGTTATACATTTGTCTCCAGTTGATTTCTATTCTGACAGTCCAACACAACCAAGTGCATTTTTACAATAATTGTGCACAAAATGTTTTTATGGTAACTTGACACTATACAGTGCAGATCTATTGCCACCATTACTTTGTGCAATTTGTACAAACCCCCATAAAAAACAAACCAAATCTAATATCTCGAGTTAGTTAATCAGTTGCGCATGAATCTACATATATTCTCTTGAAATATCTACCGGTCTAGAGAGATACTTTCCCGAAAATTCATTGTCAAAAATTCTGGGAGAAGATTCTTATTTTAAATCAAGAGAGCAGGAGAGAAGGTACGACAATTTTAAATTTATAGAGGGTGGAAATATTATCACTCTTTTTATTGCATCTTTATTTGAATGGTTATATTATTACTTTGATTATTGGGAATATGCTACGCATTCAAATTTTCAAAAAACAAATCCAAAGGATTGTTACCTCTTTGACTTTCCCAGTATGTAGTGAATAATTAATGTAGGAACTGTAATTTCCCCGCATGGAAAATTTTATGAAATTAATAACAATTTTGCGGTACATTTAATTAATTTATATAGAATATTACATAGATCCTCTCCCTTAGACTCATTTCCATTTTATGGGTTTGTAATACAAAAATGTCGACGAAGGGTGCCAGATTTTCTGAAGATTAAAATGTAAAAGAGAAAAATATAAGGTTTTTGAATTTCCTGGAATATTTGTCAAAATTATCGAAAGAAATTCATACAATCGAACAAACAGTGGTGTTGCCTCAGTGAAAATTTTACATTTCCAAGCATCCAGCCCTTAGTTTTATAAGGCTACATGCCTAACAATGGACACCCTTCAAGTTTTACCCTCGGATTTTGACGTGATATGTATCGTTCGGAAGCTCTCGGCATGAGCTTTTCAAAGGTACCTACAATATGTCTGTGTGGACTTTAGTTTATGAGGAAACAAATCGCAAATATTGCATTTAAATACACAATTTAAATACCAAATTTCATCCCCAATTTTAGCCCTTAAATTTTAGTGCGAGAATATTTTACGCCAGCTATACACTGTATATAGTGTTAAAAAATGAACGTGCAGAGAAATGATGTAACAAAATTTTAAAAGCTCAAATTATGCGTTTTCAGAATTGCTCTTGATCATTGGAATTGGTTGAGAGGTTCAAAAATTACAGATGACTAAAACTTAAGGGCTAGAATTGGGGATAAAATTGGGTATTTTGCATGTATTTTAACGTATTTTTAGCAATTATTTCCTCAAAAACTAAGGCCCACACAGACAGATATGGTAGGCAGCTTTGAAAAGCTCTCGCCGAGAGCTTCAGAGCTTCGAACGATACCTGCTATCACGTCAAAATCCGAGGGTAACACTTGAAAGATGTACATTGTAAGACAGGCCCCTTTACTTTAATATGGATTTTACTGGTTAATAATTTATTGTGTTTTTTATTCCAGGCATCTCAACCACTAAAATGGCTTTAGAATTGAATGAAAATCAGGACTTCAACCTCGTAGAAGATGAGGAAGAGGTTCCAGTTCAGTTTGGACCGCTCCCACTGGTCCAACCAACAACATACAGTTTTCATGGAATTGACATCCAATTCCCATTTCCAGCCTACCCATGTCAACAGGAATTGGCGGAAGCAATCATTTATAACCTGAATTCCCATTCGAATTGCCTTTTGGAGTCAGCAACAGGGAGTGGGAAAACTCTGGCTCTTCTCTGCTCTCTCTTGGCCTGGCAGAAGAATCAAGAAGAACAAAGACCAACAAGCCAACTCTACCCTCAAACTCCAAAAATTTACTATGCCACTCGAACGGTGGGCCACATTGAGCAAATTGTCAGCCAGCTTCGCCTCACAGCTTACACCAACACGCCAATGGGTATTTTGGCAAGCAGAGAACAAACTTGTGCGAATGAACAACCCCTTGGCCCTGATGACCAAGACTATGATCCACGGGAGGTTCCCATTTTCGCACGTGCAGATAACCATTTCTGTCGCTACAGACCCAATTACTTTGGTTGGGCTCAACACATAAATTCTCAAGACAACAAAACCTGGAACATTCAAGAGTTGAATGCTTTCTGTACCAAAAGAGGCACCTGCCCTTACTTTGAGCTTCTCAACGCTAAAAGGGACGCAAAAATAATTTTCTGTACATTCAACTACCTCCTCCACTCCGGGATTCGACAAGCAACGAGCGTTGATTTGAGAAATAATATTGTTGTCTTTGACGAGGGTCATAATGTGGAAGAAATGAGCCGACAAATTGCTTCTATGAGTCAAGGCCTACTCACAATGACTAATATTGCTAATCTGACTTGGGCCTTGTTGCAACACCTTAATTCTCCAGAAGTCCCCTTAATAAAGAGCCAAGCTTTGAGGAATCTTTACGAAGCTTTCAAAAAATTGAAAGATTTTCTTCAAAGTAATTCGCTTGAGCGCGTCAATAAGGGACTTGAGCTCACAGACTTGAATTCTAATGAAATTCTCCAAACATTGGCTTCATGTGGATTCGGACCAGATCATGTCCAGCAGTTGTGGATGACCTACTTCATTTTGGAGGATCGTCCAAAATTAACCCCTGAGGTTGCTGCCTTCAAGGTGAATAGAAGTACGATGAGGTACATTTCCAATGTAATCCTCGCCCTTGAATTATTTTATGACGGACAACCATACTTCCGAAAACGGGATCATTATCACTTGTATGTGGAGTCTCCCAACCCAGAAGATTTGGGGAAGCCGGACCTTGTCACAGAAGTTGAGCTTCGACTGATTTGTCTGAATCCAGCGGTTTGCTTCAGGCAGTTGAACATAGCCCGTTCAGTTATCATAACTTCAGGGACACTTTCTCCGATGGAAAGGACATCCTTGGAGTTGGGAATTCCGTTTGAGACGCAGCTCTCAGCAACATTTGCCATCCCAACCCAACGGATCTTCACTGCTATTGTAGATCGTTATGAGGACGGAGTCAAAACCCTCTACTTATCAAAACCAGGTTGGGATGAAAACTGGAGCAATTATTCGGATCAAGTAGCTCTAATAATCCAAGGCATTTGTTCCAAAGTTCCTCACGGGATTTTGGTCTTTTTTCAAACAAAACACTTGCTCCAAGCTCTCATACAGGTTTGGCTTAGAAACGGGCACTTGGCTAGGATTGCAGGCTTGAAAAAGGTATACATCGAACCCGAGCAAGGAGATTCAAAAGCATTGAACGCTACGTTGGCGAGATATCGAGGAAATTTGGCTCATGGAAATGGTTCCATCCTATTCGGAGTTATGAGAGGGAAATTATCCGAGGGGATTGACTTCAGAGATAACCAAGCGAGGGCCTTGGTGACGGTGGGAATTCCTTTCATGCCTATCGATGATGTATTTGTGACGGCGAAAAGGGAATATGAAGATGAAAGAGATGATTTGGAAGGGAATGATAATGGCTGGCATTGGTACTCTCGGAATGCGTTTCAAGCGTTGAATCAAGCTCTTGGGCGGAGCTTGCGTCATTTGAATGACTGGAGTAGCATTTTCTTAGTAGATACTCGTTTTTCAAATCCGGATTATTGGTCCAAGTTGCCCGTATGGGTCCGAGAAACTTCCGCTAGGAATTTTAATGGGAATGGAACTCCAAAGCCATTTACTGAATTGCTTCCAGGGTTATCTGAGTTTGTTGCCAATTTAAACCATTAGAATGTTTGCAAGTTTTCGTACTTAATTGTTGTACATAGTTTTTCAAAAATGAGTGTATATCTTAAAATAGTATTTCTATAACCATTAATAACGAAAATGCATAAAGCCCAAAAAATTATTAAGCCTAATGGTTCTCAAATTTACAAGTTCCCTAGTTTGTTAATATTAGACTAAATTTATATTTTTCAATTCTAATGTAAAATTTCAGCAAATGGATATTTAGAGAAACTATAAAAAAACATTTAATAAAACGGTAAAACATGTTCTTGTTTACACTGCACTGGAATTACTTCATGTTTCTACTTTGTCGCTGCAGATTATGCATACGGAATTAATAGTAAATATTATTAGGATAATATTCTGCATCTAATAAATGTTAGACTCCATGAAATTAAACTCGTAAGGGGTGTTTTGCAAATATCATCAATAAATATCGTTGCTTGGGCCGTTGGAATATAACCTTACGATGTTATGTTTCAAAATGTTCCGCAGTGCTAGTTTTACCCACTTTTACAGAAACACAAATATCCCTGAAAATTCCTATTACTGTACATTAACAATGACAGAACGGATATGTTGTTAATACAGCGGGGAGCCATGCAACGAATGGTATAATGTAAGTTGCTTTGGAATGTGTAAAAACTTTGTTCACATCGTATAAATTGAAAATGTTGGTCGGATCTGTCCAGAACACCAAGTCACAAAATGATGGTGTTACTATTTTAATTTCGTTAACGATGAGTATATGACGAAGGTTTTTTATTTACCTCTACACAACCAGTAACTTGTATTCACCGTGAGGACGTGGAGTTGTGTCAATATTAATAAATTAATTAAACGGCGCCAAACTTTTACATAGAAAAAGTCAAGGAAATTCTTCCACACTGTGAGTCAAAAATAATACTACTACTACTAATAATTTTTATAACATGATCAAAAAATTATTAATGCTATGTGACAATGTCAGTACCACCAAATTTCCCACCTATACGAAAGTTTATGGATATGTTGGAATTGGGGTACCCCAGTACTATAGGTTATACCCTCCGGAGCTCATAAATATGGTCGATGTAAGAGTAAAGAATTCCGGCTTCTTACAGCAAGAAAGATCAACTTTCACAAACTTTTACATTAATTTCTCTACGTTGAGTTTAGCCAAAGTTGTATTAGGCTAAATTTCCTTAATATTTAAGGATGATTCCTTAGATGAAAAATGTTGCTTTAGAAAGTTTTCGAGAAAGTGTTCAAAAAATTTTAGGCAATTTATCATAAATAAAGTTTGGCGAAATTTTATAGCAGTACTGAATATTTTGATGCATCAAATTTTTCATGTTAATAAAAACGCGTTGCATTAATATTATTTCAACAATGCACAGTTAGTTCTGGAACTCATTTCGCGGATATCCCGCATTTGGTAAAAAATGAAGTCGCGAATTATTTTTTTTAACTCAATCATGAGAAGCATCATGGTAAACTGCATCTTGGGCAAAAAATTTATGTCCCTATTGTTACCATGGTAGCTGCAATAACGCCATTTGTCTTTATCAACATTAGTTAAATAGAGCGACAACGTTTACAGAGGCTTCCCGCCCCAAAAAGTGCTGTAACGGGGGTGCTAGGTAATAATTTTATTTTTCCCAAAAAATTATGGGAATTTCTTGAGGGTTACCGAAAATTTTGCCATTTTCATTATGAGACCTCGAAATTCCTTGTAAACATCCTTAAAATATTTAGGAATTTTGATCTGCTATAACTTTTGCTGCACTCAACGTAGAGTCATAAGGGTGAAAGATTCTAAAAGTGTAACATTTGAGCTTTCAGAATTGATACTACATAAATTTTTACTCCTCCGAGGACCAAAGTTATAGGGGACTGAGCTTGAGCGGTTTGGGTACAAAATTGTCTCGAAATCGGGTAAACTCAGGGAGGGGGGTCAGAAAATTTTAAAACTAAAAATTATTAGTTCTACCGGGATTTTTGCAGCATCATTGAAATCGGTCAAACCGATCCGTTGGGATACATTTTTCTGTAAAAACCGCACAGATTTACCTCTAAGGTCAATCTATGGGGCACATGTAGCATAGGGTCAAAAATTTTGCGCCAACATGTTTTTTTCAACCCAAAGGTGCGTCAGAATTTTTTTACGAAAATCGTAGACATGCGGGATTTTGGCGGGAGAAAGCTCATGGAGTTATACTTGATAGAGTTTAAAAATATTGATTTTTAAATACTTTATACCCTTTAGATTATACTTGAAGATCCAGCATGTAGCTCAGCTGCCTATTGACCTTAAACAAATGCCCCTGCACGTGTGGGTGCTTCTTGTAAAATCACGAGCATCCACGACCATCCCTACTAATGCACTATTTAATCTTAAGCTAGTTTCAGAAAGGAACAATGTTCTTGTCATATTCTTTGTAATGGAATTAAATCGTGTTTTACTTGTGGGCTCCTAGTTGTCAAAAAACTGCCCAACTTTTATTTCAAAAATTGTCGAAAAATTGGCTAAAATGTTGTAACTTCGGTAAATAATAATAATAAAATGCGTCAAAATTTTATCTTAATTTCACTCTCCATGGAATTCATGGAAAAATTCATAAAACGCAAAATTGAAGTTAAGACAAATTACTAAAGGAGATCACCTCAAGGAGATGGTCCACTGTCATAAGCAGGGAAAAGATTTGTTAAACCTCAACGCCAAGTAGAATGTCTCTCGAATTAATAGGGGACACCTAAGTTCGAGATGATCAAAAGGTATTGGCGGCACTAGTTCCTTGCTGCATAAGCAAAGCAAGAACGGCACAATCAACGAAATTGCGTGGCTTCGATCACAGTTCATACTGACAATTTTCGCTTCAAATTGAAACAATATCACGTTCATAGTAGCACTTTCCATTATATTACACTTAATCCCATTTTTACTCTTTCGCACAAAATCCATGGGACAATCTTTTTCAAACTGCAAATCTATCTGCTCCTATGAAATTATAATCATCAGGGAATTACTTTTGTTTTAGTTCCAAACCAAACTCATAAAATATCTTAGATCATTGGCGTTTAATACACGAAATTTTCATAGCTTCATTCTAATGGTAGTCGAGGGTCACATAAAATATTCCCTTTTCCCCGTGTTTACTTAACAAAATATTTTTGATTAGAAATTAGCAATAATTTTTTATAATATTCCCATTGTTTAATAGTTGCAGACGCAACCAAAATATCCTAACGGCAGTAACGGTCCACACTTTGTTACTACACGTAGAAATTGGATCTTACTTTTAGTGGGCAGTTCTCATTTATATTCTCATCTGGGCTTCATAAAGGTATTTCTAAAATAATAAGTAATTACAATAACGCAATTTTTTCGTGTGATCCGCGGAAATTTAACTCATATATTGGAACTGATTTGTAGAAATATACATGTTGTGGGAGTAAGAAAATGTACGTTATATCTTTAATTAATTACTTAAAATGTTTGAGTTATAACTCAAATGCATATTTTTGTACAGTAACATTGATTGATCATTTGACTGATTAGTAAAAATGTAATTCTGTGGAAGTCTGTTGATTTGTAGAAATTGTAATCAACCATCTTTAACAATAATTATTATTGGAATGTGTACGTGGATGTGTTGAATCATATTTATTAATTATTTATTTTTTGTCCATTGAATTGAAAAAAGATGTAAATTTTATCTTTTTGAATACTCCGATACACAGATCGAGTGCACTTTTACTTTTATTCCCAACCAAATCGGTGTGGGTTGGGTTGATGGGGAAACCTCGCACAGTAAAAATATTAAAGAGACGTAACTTATTAGAACAGATAACCGGCCAACACCCCAGCGCAACCAAAACAGACTCCATCACTGTGTCAAAAGTATTAACTAAGACGCCGTTCAATAAAACATTTTGCACAAGTCTGGCTTTGAATCCAATTGATGTCAAGTACGGTCGTGCGACTTGGAGTTAATCTAAAGGCTGAGAACATGCTAGAAAAAGTGGGAGATTGACACAAGTAAGAATAAAATGCAAAATCATTATACTTTCCGATGCAATAAACTTTCAGATACATTAAGACATTTGAACTATTGTCCACACTCTAAATACAACATGGTTAAATTCGGTTACAGCGAAAATAATTGTGACACAAAGTAACTTTTGAAATTCATTGTTTTCCGTGAATTGTCAATTGCATACATTACTTGAATTAAATAATTACGAACAGAATGTAAAAGAGTCAAGCTGCAAAATTTCGCCTCAATAAATACTTAGTTTCTGCGTAACCTAACTCATAGACTCTCAAGTAAGTTTACTGGATTGACAGAGTGGCGTGAAAGTGGTGCATTAAAATTTATGCAAAATGTTTCTCTTTAGTTACATGCTTGTTAGTATTCCATGCAAAAAATGACCCAAGCCATTATTGTATTTACCCCATGCACCAATAATATAATTTTCTCAATTTTAGAAGAGGGTCAGAAATGGGCCACAAAAGGTAGCCCAAATACCGTCGTTGTAATTATGGCCCTCATTTATATACTCATATTTCCAGTAAAATTATTCTTACACCTCCCCTTGCATTGATACAATTTGCTGTAATGAATTTTTGGTAAGTATTTTTGTCACAATTCCACCCTTCACATTCACCTACAGCCTCTCTATGTATAGCACTTTCCCTTATGAATCTATACAAAAGCAACAACATGATTATTTAAAATTTATCAAATAGCGTGGAAGTCTTACATTAAACTGTTCACTAAAATTTACTCCATAAAATTTACCATTGCGTTGCATAGAACCCATTTTCAAGTTAGACTTTAATTGAAAATATACAAGTAATAAATGAATTTCTCAAATTCAAGAGGAAGAGTAAAAATAGATAACTTTGAAACTTTGACTTACTTTTAGTGGTAGGTTCGTCGTTATATTTATTATCACAAAGTTTCAAAGTATTTCTAAAATATTCTTTTATTATTGTTAATTTTTATGCGTATGCAATTATTTGGTGACCCTGGCGATTTAACTCATAACGGAATTGACTTTTTCAAATACACACAATTTGTACATTGCATTGGTGGCATCCGCAAGAAATCAAATGGTTCAAATTGTGGTTTACTTTATTTGCGGCCCGCATAATATTATTGATTTTTTTATGTACATACATGACACTTTTAGTGTGATTTGAGGAGCTTTGATTCAGAGTGGAACTGCAGACTCGTTGAAATATCCATGTCATATAGGAATAAGAAAATATTAGTAATTTCAACAATCTCCATAATTCTTTAATTTTTAGATTTTCTCTTTGCCTCCACAAAATAATTACGCCTATAGTACACAGGCACGTTATAAATTCCAGATTCAATTAGTCAGTCAATCCTTAACTGTCTAGCTCTGTTTTAGCGATGCGTAACACTAGACTCGTTCTCAGCTGAACTAATGGCCCATTATTTAACTTCAGCACCACCCAAAATATTTTTTCAAGTATACGTATAAATATCAGAAATTGAGGTGACTTGGCGGCAGTTGGTATGGTCGTGCGACCAGCGCTTGTAAGTCACGAGCCGGAATCGGAATCAGACGCAGCGTATCATATCACGACAAACTTTAGTTTTAACTCCCATGCAGACAGCTTTTTGCAGGTGAAGTTAAAGGTGTAGTCGAAAGACAAAATCTTACCATAAAGAAAACTAAAGAAAAATTACGACGGGAGATCATTTCATGGAAATAGCCCCCTTTCATAACCATAGTATAAGTATTAGGAAATAAATGTAAACCGTTTTTTATTTAACCTCAATGACGATTAGAATTTCTCTGGAAACAGTACTGCTCCATTTCTCGGCGCGAAGGCCTGGCAACGTGAAAAAAAGGAAGGATATGATTTTGGCAAATAGAGAAAATTGAGTTTAAAGGTAATTTACCCGTGCCGTGGCAAGCCAAATAACATATCCCTTCATAGATATTTAAATCTATTTGTCAAACTTAAAAAGCACTTTTAAAAAAGGGTGGGGGGGGGGGGAATGGGGAATAAAATATTTTAATAATATTTTCAGAAAATGACGTTGAATCAGCACACGTTTTCTTTAAATCTTGAATTTCTTCCACTCTTTAGTAACATGCACATATAATAGAAGAAACAGAAAAAGTAACGAAAAGTCTGCTGATTTCAACAACATTTTCTGAAAATATTATTAAGTGGTAACTTTTCTTATTTTCTTTTCTCAATCGTGTCAAGTAAGAATTTCCAATAAGGGCTTAGGTCAAATAATCGACCTGAATAAATTACAATAGATTACGAACTTCCTATATATCCGGGGGATTATCATATTTTTATTTAAAACTATAAACGGCGTTGAACCTTCACACGAATTTCCACATAAAGAAAGATTTACACTGCGTAAAATTCACAGCACAATTTTTTATGCCTAATCCAATACTGTTCTGGTATAAGGAGAAAAATTATCTAAAGCTTTTTAAATTTCAAAAATTATTTATATTTGTTCATTGAGTATGAATTACATAGAACAAAACGTTGACAAAATAACGTAAAAGAAGGAAAAATGTAAGGAAGAAACAATCCTATGGGAGGTCTCATGGAATTTTCCCTTTCACGCTGTACAGTTTCTGCGGAAAAAGGTAATGTTTTTTGATGTATCTCAACGCCGGTTATCATTAACGCCGGTGCATGTTTAAGTCTTAATCTTGAGGTCGTCTAAACTCGCCGCATTACATCACAATCTATGAAATTACGTACGGAAATATAGGAAGTCACAAAATTCACAACTTTCGCCTCAAACTCAAACAGTTTTTCGTTTCGAGTAACATTTTTGTAATTACAACACACTTAACAATTTGGGATGCAATATGAGAAGCTTAGAATCAAACTGGAATAAGTCCAAAATTTTGGAAAATCTTTTTTTTCAAAAAATGTTAGTGTTA
>JAQFXU010005190.1:0-12067 GCA_034693705.1 Spatulosminthurus flaviceps | reverse complement strand
AATCATATGTAAAGTTGAATGTATTATGGGTGAGGCCCGAGAATACAATAAAATGGCCCAAGATTGGCCTTGATTGATTGAATTGTTGGCCAGTCTAAAAAAATCTCCATCATTTTTTGTCCCGTTTTCGATTTTTTTCATCCTCCTGCATGCATACCCTCGGTAACGACAGTGCATATTTAGGAAAGAGAGTATTCCATTTAACTCCATTGTGTGTAAATTCACTTTCGACCCGTTGGCAGCCCCTATGGTAAAGGTAGGGCGTTGAAATTTTCGATAAATGATTAAGATAGTTTTGATATACAAAAAAATATTTTTACCATATTTAGTGATACACTTCGGTTTTTGTGAAAAACGAAGTGTGCAGCAAGAGGGGAAATCTTCTACTGTGGCGATGCTATAAAATTGGCGAGTGACCTGGTTTACAGTGGTCACAGGGGTGGCGTCAGTTTCTTTATGAATACATTTGGGAACATGGCCGGGGTCCGGGTACGCCGAGGTTGATTTTTTTACCAGGGTTATTACCAACACCATTATTTAAACCCAAACACGAAATTAAACGAAAGGATTGAGCTGTTGACTTAAATTGAAATTAAAGCAAAAATTTTAGCTTAATTCATTTTACTTTCATTCACCTTATGACTTCTTTCTCATGACCTCACCTCATTGAGGCTCTTATCCTTTGCAGATGGTGTGGAGAAGAGTAGGTGGTAAGCAGGGTAATGCGAATCAAAGCTGTAGAGATTGCAAGAAAACATTAGACAGTGCAACCACTACAACATGCAAATCTGTATCATTGCAAAGTTTACGTTACATCCTACACCGCCTGTGACAATAAGAATTCTCACAGGGCATTTCCCACACAACTGCAAATGTGCATAAATGCCACAACAATACTATTTACACTGTGGTGTAAGCTCAACCCCAATGCAAATAAGCTAACCAAATGGGAAAAATAAAAAAATTACCTCGAACCACCCAACATTGATGCGAATGCAACTTGAATTTTTACTAAATTCCGTTACATATTAAACCAGGAAATTCCGATTAATAATTCCGGGTTTTTTACTTGAAAATATCGTCCTACAATATTTCTACACCTCGTAAAGAAATAAACCTTTGACTTTACAAGGGAGAAAATTGATTTGTATGCTGCTGATTCTTTATCAGTCATGTGTGTGTGTGAGGAGGATAGAAAGTTCCGTTGAATTTGGTGGAGTTAGTAAACATTACATGCTGAGCTCAAAGCCGGTGATAAAAGCATAAATGATAGCATTTACTACCGTAAAACACTCACTCAAAAAACCCGAGTGTTGCGCTCACGCTCAATGTGTCTGAAAATCTTAGTAGGATAGTAAATGGGCTGTGAGAGGGAAAAATGTGTTAACTAAGTGTTTTACTTATTTACTTATTTAAACTTATTTTTGCTAAGTTTGTCTAATGCGTAGGCGGACCTAAAAATGTTTTTTTCGAAAGTGTAAAAATTTTGGTTCTTCGTTTAAAAAAATTAGTGCAAGATTTTTTTCGAATTTAAGATGAACGTCACTTGAATTTAGCGCTTAGTCATTCCATTTCCAAAAATCTATCTGTTCTTTAGGAAGTCGAGATCGGGTGGACTTGGGTAAATCTATTACAAGTCCATCCACAAGTTTACCAAACTTGTTGTACGTGACTTCATGAGCAGAAAATAATCCCCACCATATTCTAAGCAGATGATAAATTCCTGTGGCCTACAAACAAGAAGGATTGATTTCAAATCCGCTCATTTCTTTATTTTAAAAGCTCAAATACCCTTTGTACCATTAAGTTATTAAATTCCGGTGTAATTTCATTAAAACCGAATTCCGTGATTTCCTTCTAAGCTCGAGTCACAAACAAGTTCTCCCGCATCTTGTCATTTTCAATAGTTTTGATAACGAAGTCTGGAACAGAAATTATTTGCACAAATTATGCAAAAAAAAATTATCTCAATAAAAAGGAATAGCATTTTATTCATAACTTAATAAATATCTTACATCCAAACAAACCAGCCCATACTTTCAAAAAGCCCATTTTGAGTTCCGTCGTTGGGAATTCCAGGGATTTCACAAATAAATTACTATCGCCGAAAGGAGAGACAAAGTATGGCATTAATCCCATGAGCGTATCCTCGTCAATAAACCACTTGGCAGGGAGAAATTGAACATAATTTCAAATATTAATTATTACTAAAGAAATCTCTCGAAAGTTTCGGTCCCAAGTTTCCATTTAAAATCAAACGAAACCCAGAAAATTTCGTTTAGAAATAACAAAAACCATTTGATTTTATTTCTGCTCATGTTCTTACCATTTCACGCCAAAACCTCCTTCGCTGTCTTTCACTGGCAGTGAAAAAAGCCTTTAAAACAAATTTCCCGTTCTCTGCATTGACAACTGAATCATTCTTTCCGTAAACAAATCTCAGTAACCCAGGGAAATATCTTTTTGTTGAAGGACATTCTACGTAATATTTTTTCAGCCAACTCCGCAGTGCCCTTAGATCCGATCTCACGAAACCTTTCTTCAGCCTATTCCATGATATCTTTGAAATACGATCCTCGAGCTGGAAAAACTGCCAATATTTACCAATAATTTATTGTGAAAATCAAGTTTTTGGAAAATGGTAAAGTCAATTTAGCTGAAATCATGTCTTGGAATCCCAGATATTTTTAAACCTTTAAACGTACCTCAAAGTTATGCCTGCATTTGGAAAGTTAATTTGAAGCAAATCATGTCTTGGATTCCAAGTTATTTTTAAACCTCTAAACTTACCCGGAATTTGTCCAAGAATCCTCAAAACTTGAGAACAGAGCTGAATTATCCATCCTCTTCGGATCAATTCTTCTGGCAATCCCAACATCAATTTTTTTATTTCCCTTACGGATCGCTTCTCATCTGACTTGGGTTCTGCAAGGATTTTGATCAAAGACACAAGTTTTTCTTTAGCTTTAAATTCTCTTGAACTGAGCAGTCTTAAAATTTCTTCACCATTCTCGCATACACCAAAAGTAAAAGTGGATTCAGCAATGAGGGAGAGCACGGCCAAATTTTCCAAAGGAAATTTCGGCTCTTCCAGGGATTTTAAAATGGATGAAATGTGACCTCGAAAGTTTTTATTATCTTCGTTTGTGGCAAAAAAGTGAGCAATTAACTGGAAAGCGTGCTCTTGGTGTACAAGAACTGATTTGTTTTTCCCAGCACTTGCCTGAACGAGTCTATGGATTCTTATCATGTCGAAAGTACCCCACCAACTGACTCTAACTGATTCGATTCTGATGAGGGCATTGGTCTGCTACAACTTCAACGCTCTTTCCACTTTCAACTCAGAATCACCCACCGAAAAACTCTCGCAAAAGTATTTTTCCGGGTAAAAGACTTTTCCGGAGAAAATCCCATTGGCAAGTCCAACGTAAATCTCGTCAGGGGACAAAAGGGAAAGAATGCTTAAAATCTTGATCGCATCTCTTCCCATTCCGGTCGTCTCAAATTTTCTCATTCTTTCGTCAAAAATGGTTTGAAGATTCCGTTCATACTTTTCTTTCCCCGTGAGTTCTTCCAATGGTTGCTTTTCCAGAAGTCGCAAATAGCTCGAGATTCTTTTTTCAATATCTCCAATTGATATTTCAACTTCTTGTCTTGCTGCTTCCGTGCCCATGATTGAAATTCCGAGAGGGTGGCCCTGGACGATGTGAACCAATTTGTCGATTGTGGTTTCCAGGGAAGGAGGAATTTCTAGGCCCTCGAGGCGTAGGTATTTGAGAAAGCACACCTTTGCCTCCTCCTCGCTGAGTTTATCTAAGTGAATAATTTTGAGCTGTTGTTCCAAACTGTGCCAATTATTTCGAGTTGTGATCAGAAACACGGGTTTGTTGCATTGGAGGTCCGGCAGTAAATATTCTTCTAGTCCGAAAGAAGAACTTGATTCAGAATTAAGATCCTCTGCGTTGTCGAAAATGAAGATGCTCTTGGCAAAATGCTCCTCAAGAACGCCATAGGTCTCTGATGCCATGAGAAAAGGTGTCTTATCCTCTGCTTTTATTTGAACCTTCAAGAGAGTGAGAAGTTGGAGGAAACTTGAGTCTAAACTGGTTCTCGATTGGGCGTTGAACCAGAAAATGTATTTGAACTGGTCCTTCAATTTTGCCGCCAAAACCTTGGCAATTTCGCTTTTTCCCATCCCTCCAAATCCGGAAATAATGATCATTTTTTCGTAGCAATTCTCAAATCGTTGGCACTTTTTGACGGAATTCGCTAGGTCGATCAGTATGTCTTCCCTCCCGTGAAAGTTCGTTGTGGGCGGGGGGAAAAAGTGGATTTTCTCGGGTGTACACTTTCTTGGTCCTTTCGCGTAGTTTATCATGCAGCCAACATTAATGTTTTTTCCCTGTAATTAAGGTAATTAAGTAGCCGCCATCTCTCCAACATTGCAGTCCTCTGAAAGTGTATTTTCTGTCATAATCTTCCCTTTGGTTAACACACGTTTAACTGATGTCGGAACTTTAGCTTGGAGTGTGTAAAGTGGAAAGCAAAAAAAATAGAGCAGAAAAGAGACCAAAATGGGAGTTTGGATATAAAATTGGAACGGGTAATTCAAATTACTTTTATTTTGCAAGAAAAACAGATGAGAATGATTCACTTCTCCTCAGTACTATTTCAGGGGCTGAAGAGGTGGGATAAAGTTTTTGCGAAAATTGCTCTGATGTGGTGCGTTCAAATCAGCTTAGAAAATGTGCTCAGCGCAGTGATGAGTGTCTAACCTAATAATTGTGAATTGGACAGTATTTTTCATGCTCCCAGCATAATTATTTTGAATGTTTTTGCCATGCATTTTACACAAATGGTCCGCAAATATCGTCAAAAACTCATTTGTATTTTAGGTTGAGAGGTAGATTAACTAAATTAAGCTCAACAACATGCCAAACCTTTAAAAATGTCCGCCATGTATGAGAAGAATAGTCATTTACTGCTTCAAGATTTATTAGAAATTTATCATCATAATAAAAAATTGTATGCGTATTGGATTCCCATTGAAATTATTGTGGGCAAATATTTTCTTGCAGTTATTTTTACATTCGTTTATTTTTTGAGTGCATCCTACACTTTCGATAGGAAAGGGCAGGCTTTCAAATGAGCACACTTTCCCAACGGCATCGCTTGAACTTTTAAATATCCCAGTCTGCACAAACGATCACATTTGTTTGTCATTTTGCTATCTTTTGAACTTTTATCTCAGTCAGTGGCCGTAGATAGAGCAACCTTTTATGTTGCATCTGAGTTTCATACCTAATCCTACAAAAAACGAGTCTCGACTTTTATCATCTCACATTGTGTGTATGGATTATTTGCGGTTCTCATCCCCAAAAAACCCTTTAATGTAACTCACAAATTTACTCATTGTTGGACAAGAATGAAAAGAAATGTAAGTTTGTTGATGGTTAACGAAGTTGGTTTCTAACGTTTCATTCAAATTAAAAAAAAATAAGTTAGTATGGCAATGGGTGAGACACAATTCCCATCAAACCTATTCCAATGTTATAGGAGCTTACGAGAGAGAGCAAGTGAGTTTGACTGAGTTGCTCATAAAAAAATACTTCTCAAATGGTTTATTCAAATTATACCGGGAAAAATAATTTTGAACTGCAATAATAAATCCCTTGCGTTTTATCTGTACATTGGACCTATTTTTGCATGAAGACCCTTTATTTCCCTTGAAGAGATAAAAGATGGAAATTAATCCTCGCATGATAAAATTTATTGGTAATGGATTTTATTTGAAAAATAGAAAATTGTCTATTGTTTCTCCCGAATTTGGGTTTAGTTCCGAGTACTTCAGTGGGAAAGGATAGAATATTCTTATTCATTTTACACTTCACCCAGTTGTACCTTAAATACAAGTTGAGTTTTTCTATTTTCTTATTTTCTTGAGGTTCACGATGACACAACCCGGTCATCGCCATCTAACATCCATCTTATACATGCATGTACAATGGATTTAATTGTTAATAGTAATAAAGAACATCTATAGGAATTCTTTATTATGAATTAATTAATTTCTGTATGAATTCTTGCTGATGGGGTTCTATCATGTGCAAATAAAATATTTTTTTTCAAATGATACTCAACAATATAGATAAAACGCAGAAATCCTTAATATACGATAGTTCCAACTCTCTGCTCTTACAAATTCTAAAGCAAAAAGATAGGCTATACGCATTACTAGATGCTTACAGCCCCTTCTTCCATAACGCTTCTAAAATTATGGCCCGTTTTGCACTTTAGCGGAAGATTTGTTTGAGATGACCCAAAACCCCAATTCATTTTGATCCGAATTAATATCGACCTGATTTTTTTTGCTGTCCGAATTCATTTCCATTGGGAATTATTATGATCCGAATTTATTCGTACACAATTTTACTTCTCCCCGAATTTTTATTGGGCTGAGGTTATCTACAATTGAATTCATTTTCATCCGAATTTGTTTCGCTCCGAATTTAATTCTATCCAAATTTACTTCAATACGCATTTGTTCCGCTCGGAATTATTTTCTGTTAAGAATGAGATGACATATTTCTATGTCATACTAAGTTGATTATAAAGGAATACATACTTTCGTGTTAACTAACTAGTGTTAAGACCCAGGCAGATGGGAAAGCTAATATAGTTACTTACTTAGAATATTCTGGAATGAATACGTGTAAGAATCATGAATGAATGCGTGTGAATGACGTATGATTGTAAGTCTATATAAAGGATGGAATAGCCATTCCATCCTCAGTCCTGTCCGACCACCGTTGAATAAAGCCTAAGCTTTGGAAACCACAAGATCTCGCGAGTACGTCTCCTTCAATAGTACTTATCATTTGACTACGTTCACCCCAAACCCTTTAAGTGACACACCAAGTCACCCTCATATAACACATTCATTACATTTCGATTCCAATTTATTTCGACCCCTATTTTATTTCAATCCGGATTTATATCGACCTTAATTTTTTTACCCGATTTTTTGGCTCTCAAAAGTTCATTTCAACCAGCATCTTAATTGTCGAATCCTATTTCTCCCGTATTTTGATTCCAAATTTTTTCACCCGAATTCGATTTTATCCGAATATTCCACCATTGATTCCACCACATTGATTTTGACCCGAATTTATTCAAATCCTAATTTTTGTGGGTCTTTAATAATTTTGAGCCATATTGGTATAACTTCGAAATAATTTTTACACCGATGTATGTTTCCCGAATTACTTTTGTCCAAATTTATTTCTACCCCAATTTATTTAAATCCTAATAAATTTCCAACCGATCCTTTTTTTTACCATAAGTGTTTGCTACACAAATTTTTCTACCACCCCAATTTATTGCTACCCAAATTCGTTGCTCTCCAAAAAAGATTTCCACCCGAATTTTATTCTGCTGGACTTTATGTCAACACGTATTTAACTGTATCGAAATTTAAGTATTTGTCCCGAATTAATTTTGATCTAAACTTGATTCTACCCGATTTTATCTATCCCCGAAATTTTGTAGGTCCGAATTTATTTTCATGCGCATACGTTTTTACCTAGTTTTATTTCTATCGCATATTATGTTGAACTTCCCAAAATTTTCAAAGTTTATATCAAGTCATCTGAAAGTTCATGTTCATGATAATTTGAAGTCCAGTGGACTTGCGCATTCATTAGTTATTTTTATGTAAATTCACCCGAAGGAGGTTCTCAAATGAAGACGCAATTTCTCAGATTACCCCATGTCCATTTTAAAAGCAAGCGCCGTTTATCATCCATTTATTATGCAATTGACTTACACTTAATTGAAAACTGGCTAAAAATTAATTATCGGTTGCTGCAAAAATCATTGCGGATTGAATTTGCGGGAAAGATTTTCGGTTATTATTATTTACTATTACCCACCTTTAAGTTACTTTTTCAACAATTGAAACTTCTCGACAAAATGGAATTAAATTTTCTGGGGAATGCTCAGTCAGTTTCTAAAATGCTCAGATCCACTCAAGAATTTCCTCATCTTCTCATTCATCTTCGGACCGTTTGCCCTCATCGTTTAAATAATCAAAAAAAATAGTTTGGATCCAAGACTTTGTTGCTGTTGAGCAATATTCGAGACGGCTGAATTTCAAGGATAAATCTTTGACCCTAAAAGCGGGAAAATTTTGATTCTTCATTTAAAAACATTCGTGCAAGATTTGATTCAAATTTGAGATGAACGTCATTCGAATTTAAGACCTACTCATCCCATCTCCAAACAAGCTTCCGTTCTTTAGAAAGTTGAGATCGGGTGGACTCGGGTAAATCAATTAAAATTCTATCCACAAATTTACCAAACTTTTTATACGTGACCTCGTGAGCAGAGAATAATCCCAACCAGATTCCAAGTAGATCCAAAATTCCTGCGGCCTTCAAGCAACAATTATTCAAGATTTAAAATCCGCTCATTTCTTCATTATAAAATCTCAAGTTGTTTTTACCAAACAATATTCGAATTCCCTCCTAAATTCCTCTAAACCGAAATCAGTGATCTCCTTCAAAGCACGAGGAAATTCCTCTGTCGCCAACAACTTTTCACATATCTTTCCATTTTCAATAGTTCTGATAATGCAGACTGGAACAAAAAACAGAAAATGTTTGCACAAATTATGTAAAAAAAATTAGCTCAGTGAAAAGGAATTACATTTCATTAATAATTGACATATCTCTTACCTCCAAAATAGTAAACCCATTGTGTCAAAAAATCCATTTTGAGTTCCTTCGTTGGCAATTGCAGGGATTTCACAAAGAAATTTGTTTCCTCAGAAGGGGTGAAAAGGTAGGGCACCAATCCCACGAAGGTGTACTTATTAATCCACTGCTTAACATGTAAAAATTGACCGAGATTTTTAAATATTATTTTCCATTAAAAAAATATCCAGGCACTTTCGGTCCAAAGATTCCATTGAAATTAAACAAAACCCAGAAAATTTAATTCAGAAATAAAAAATACCATTTCATTTTATTTCTATTCATTCACTTACCAATTCTTGCCAAAATAGCCTACGCTGTCTTTCACGGGCAATGGAAAAAACTTTTAAAACAAATTCCCTGTCCTCTGCATCAACAGCCGCATCATTAAAACAGTAAACAAATCTGAGTAACTCAGGGAAATGTCTGTTTATTGAAGGACAAGCCACGTAACATTTTTTCAGCCAACTCTGCAGTCTCCTTAGATCAGGTCCCATGAAAAATTTCTTCAGCCCACTCCATAATGTCTCTGGACCACGATCCGCTTTCTGCAAAAATTGTCAATATTTACCAATAATTTATTGTGAAAAGCAAGTTTTTGGAAAGTGGGGAAGTTAATTTGAAGCAAATCATGCCTTGGATTCCCAGTTATTTTTAAACCTGTAAACTTACCCAAAAATCAAACCTGTATTTCTCCAAAACTGGAGTACAGAGTTGAATTATCCATCCTCTTCTGATAAAATCTTTTGGCAATCTAAACAGCAATTTTTTTGTTTCCCTTAAGACTCGCTTCTCATATGACTTGGGTTCTACAAGGATTTTGATCAAAGACACAAAAAGTTTTTCTATTGCGTTCCATTCTCTTGAACCGAGCAGTCTTAAAACTTCATCGAGCCCCTCGTATTTACCAAGAGTAAACACGAATTCAGCAATAAGAGAGAGGACGACCAAATTTTCCAATTCTAATTTCGAGTCTTCCAGGGATTTTAAAATTGATGAAATGTGACCTCGAAAATGATAATTTCTTTTATTGGTGGCAAGAAAAATAGTAATTGAATGGAAAGCTTGCGTTTGTTGTAGAAGAACTGACTTGCTTTTTGCAGCATTTCCTTGCACGAGTCTATGGATTCTTATCATATCGAAAGTTCCATCGTAATCTTCAACTGATTCGATTCTGATGAGGGCATTGGACTGCAACAATTTCAACGCTCTTTCCACCCGCAACTCCGAATCAACCACAGAAAAACTCTCACAAAAGTATTTTTCAGGGTAAAAGATTTTTCCGGAGAAAATCCCATTGGCAAGTCCAACGTAAATGTCGTCCGGGGACAAAAGGGAAAGGATACTTAAAATCTTGACAGCATCTCTTCCCGTTTCGGTCGTCTCGAGTTTTCTCATTCTATCCTCACAAATGATTTGAAGATTCCTCTCGTACATTTGTTGCCCCGTGAGTTCTTCCAATGGTTGCTTTTCCAGAAGTCGCAAATAGCTTGAGATTCTTTTTTCCACATCTCCAATTGACAATTCATCTTCTTGTCGTGCTGCTTCCATGCCCATGATTGAAATTCCGAGGGGGTGTCCCTGGACGATGTGAACCAATTTGTCGATTGTGGTTGACAGGGAAAGAGGAATTTCCAGGCCAGCGAGGCGTAGGTATTTGAGAAAGCACATCTTTGCCTCTTCCTCTCTCAGTTCATCCAAGTGAATGATTTTTAGTGGATGTTCCAAACTCCGCCAACTGTTTCGAGTTGTGACGATAAACACAGGCTTTTTGCAATCGAGGTCGGGCAGTAAATATTCTTCTAATCCGAAAGAGGAATCTGATTCTTTTGTCAGCATCTCCGCGTTATCGAAGATGAAGATGGTCTGGGCAAAATGGTCCTCAAGAACTCCGTAAGCCTCGGAAGCCATTTGAAAGGGTGTTTTTTCCTTGTCTTTGATTTTTTTAATCTTCAAGAGACTGTGAAGTTGCTGGAAACTTGAGTCTAAGCTGGTCCTCGATTGGGCGTTGAACCAGAAGATGTATTTAAATTGGTCCTTCAATTTCGCCGCCAAAACTTTTACAATTTCACTCTTCCCCATTCCACCAAGTCCACAAATGACGATCAATTTGTCATAACAATTGTAAAATTTTCGGCAGTGGTCCACGGAATTTTCAAGCTTGGTCAGCTCTCGTTCCCTTCCATGAAAATTTCGTGAGGGTGATGGGAAATAATAAAGCTTCTCAGGAACGCTCGGTCTAAGTTGATCGGGGTTAGTCAAGTGGCAGTTGAAATAATTGTAAAAATTGCCGGAAACGTTTGAATTCCCACCTACCCACGTTCCCACGTTACAATCATTTGGGGCAGAATCGTTTGCCATAATCGTCGGTTGCCACTCCCGAAACTGAACTCTTTCTGTGACAAATTGTAAAACTCAAGATTTGATCGTCAACGTAATAAATCGCGCAAAATATGTTCTCAAAATAAATGTTTTTAGTCAAAAATTAAATGAATGAAATATTTATTCATCTAATCGCGTGAAGTTAAAAAATAGGGTTTGTTGAGGAAACAATGGAAATGTGCTACTATTTTATGTATTTTGTAAATTATAAAATATGTTATATACATATATAGCTAAAGTTCATAAGTAATCAGATCATTGCTCAAACCAATAACCATGTGTGTGATAATATGACAGCGACTTATGTTAGGGAACGAGAGACCATTGAAATATGTTGATGTTGAATTAGCAAGATAAATCCCGACCGCAGTCGTGACATAAACGGGTGGGAAAGATTAAGGAATAAATAGTATTACTTTCCTTTTGACACAAGTATGAATATATGAAGTCTTGAAAAACTAACACTATATAGGACTAAAACTATAAGAAAATTTAACAATCAATTTCTCTTCATAAAGTATCTATTGTTTATGTAATCCCTGATTCCACTTCTACTTTCCTCAACTTTATAAATGCCTCTGATTCAGGAGAAAATACGCGCTGGCCGGAAACTGAGGTTCCTAAGAGATTATGTATTGACAAAAACTTCGAGTTGTATTCTGATAGACATCTACACACATTCTTAACAATTCAGCCAGAACACACTCATAAACCTCTAAAAGAAGCATCCAGAACCTATATACATTATGGCTTAAATAAACGGTATCTTAATCGAAATTATGCTCTAGAGCAATTTTTAAAGCTAAAAAAATTCCCTTTCAGAATTGTCATGCATCAATGTATTCTAATGCGTGGATCAAAAGTTACAGCCCAATCAAAAAGAGAAAAAAGCCATTGCGGATCTGCTATGTTGCCGGTCCACCCAATGGTGC
>JAQFXU010005189.1:0-12069 GCA_034693705.1 Spatulosminthurus flaviceps | reverse complement strand
AAATGTTGTATTTTAAGTATGCAGGTACTAATTCGTTGTTGAGCATGAATAAATAGGAAGAGTTATATGAGGATGTCACCACTCTGTCTACATCAGTCTCGTAAGATATTCTCTGGGCTGTTTCAATAATTTCCGTTTGTCTTAGTACAATGTTTTCCAGTCCACTATACGTTAGTTCCATTGGAATATTTAGTTCCATCAAGGATTCCCTAAGTTCCCTCAGCCAATTATTATAGCTATCATTATCACTAGATGCTTCTAGGTAAAGTTGCCTCAATAGAACTCTTTTTGGTACCCTATCATTATTCATATTTAGAAGTTTCTTTAGATATTTGAGCATTTTTTTTAGGATTAATACTTTAATTGCAACCCTTCCACATTCTAACCTTATCATATAATTGGGAGTACTCCAAGGTAAACCTAACACGTTTTTGTAGAATTTTAATATCACTGTTTCCAACGAGTCTCTATGCTTCATGGACCACACTTCTCCAGCGTATAAAAGATTTGACAGGACGATTGCATCCAGGAGTTTGCATCTTGCTTCCCACGACTCACAATTGCTCTTGGCTAGTATTTTGAGGGTTTCTGCTGACGCGCCATGAGCCTTCTTAATAAAGTATTTTGTCGCCTTATTAAATTTACCGTTCGATGATATAGGTACACCCAAGTATAAGTATTCTCTGACGCATTCAAGAGCTTCCCCGTTAAATTTCGCTTCTCTCTTCAGTTTGGCGTTTCCACCCCTAGAAAATACCATAATTTTTGTTTTCGACACATTAACCTGAAGACCGTTTATCTCACAATATTCTTTCAGTGCGTCTAATTTTTTTTGGAGGTCCCCTTCACTGTACGCCAGAATGACAGTGTCATCGGCGTACATTAACATGTACACCGATAACCTCTCATCTACGCTCAACCCGCTCAGTCCTTTCTCCTTGAAAAAATCCTCCATATCAGAGATAAAGAGTGCGAACAACAGTGGCGACAGAATTTCACCCTGCATTACCCCCTCTGTTATTTCAATTTTTTCGGTGTGTCCTTCTGCTGTTCGCACTCTGAACCCCCCTGTGGAGTATAGGTTTTTGAGAATCCTGATTATTTTCCCTGATACTCCTAATTTGAATAGTTTCGACCACAGTAGGGAATGTTTTATAGAATCAAAAGCTCTTTTATAGTCAACGAACAAACCGTAGACTTTCCGATTATACCTTAGGTGGTTATTTACTATCCCTGATAAAGCAAATATTTGGTCAACGCATGAACGCTTCTTCCGAAATCCGTATTGGGATTCCGGAAGGAGACCACATCCTTCTGCCCATTTGGTCAGTCTTTCAGCAATGATGGTAGTGAAAAGTTTAGTAATGCAGTTAATGAGTGAAATACCTCTATAATTAATAGGTAGATTGGGATCTCCTTTTTTAAAAATTGTTACAATTTCCGTTTCTGACCATTCATCCGGACACCGCTCTCCACTAATTATATCTTGGAAAATACTACAGAGATATTCCATCCATTTATCTGGCAGTAACTTAAAACACTCATTCGTTATTCCGTCAAGCCCTGGAGTTTTAGCTGCTTTTAATTTTCGAATAGCTTCTTTCATTTCATTTATTGAAATGTCTTTGTCTAAGATTGGGTTTCTAACATCTGTGAAATTTATATCGAAATTCTCCCTTGGCGGAAGGATTTCCTGATAGAAATTTTCCCAGGTTCTATTCGGAATTTTATTTCCCATTTCCTTTCTTGTTTTAAACTTACTGACAGCTCTCCAGAACTCGCTGCTATTTTTTACATTAGAGATATTCGACTTTAAAGCATCAAAAAATTCTTTCTTTTTCTTTCTGACAGTGAGTTTGAATTTCTTTTTTAATTCATCAAATCTAGTTGTGTCGTCTACTTTAAAATTTGAGATTTTGCAGCTCATTCTACATTGTTTAACTAAACTTTTCATCCTTGCAGGGTACAAAGATATACTTACAGAAGAAATTTCAAGTATAATTCGAACTTCGAACTAAAAAGTTTCCACGAGAACCTCTTGAACTCATTCAATAAACCTAAATTCCTAAATGTCCTAAATTATTTGCTTTACCTAAAATATATAAAGAAAATTGTCCGGGACGACTACTGTAGACGATCTTTCCATAAAAAAGTGTAGAGACCCTAACTAGACAATTGTAAGAAAATAGAAAGTGGAGAACGGCTATAGATAATTGAGGGGTCGGCTGAACCCTTAAGCATGGGTTTTGTAGACAAGTAGAAGGATCTAGTAGGAAAGTAGATTTTTTTGTGTGTTTGGAACAGGGAATTTTATCTACATCATTTTTGTAGAACATGAAAATAGACGAATAGACGGGGGATCACAGCAGGATGTATTTGTAGAAATAACGGCCATCTATTTTCCAAAAATTTTCTACTTAGGGTCTCTACTCTTTTTTTGTGGATAGATCGTCTACAATAGACCTACAGTTTCTTCAGTAAACATCGCAGCGGAAATGATGATTGAGCTGACGGACTCAGCACTTGCAGCCAATTCTAAGTTCTAGTCCGCCCATTTGAAAGACTATTGAATTTTTTAAACAATTGGAAATTCTAAATTTTCAAGGTTTTAACTTATGTATGGTCATTATATGAGGACTTTAGAATCAAACTGGAAGAAGTCCACTTTAGTAAATTTTACAGGAACCGCGAAAAACTGTCATTTCTTTCACGACGTAGGTACTCACCATGTAATGATTGGAAAAAATACTTCCATGTAATGCCCAATGATAGGCAAAATTTCAGAAATCCTACTTTACCCCACACCATGTTATAAGTCTACGAAGTTTTAAAAATTGTGGACTTATTCCATTTTGCAACTGAAATGCCAAGTTTAGCTTTGAAACAGAACTTAAACCAAGGCAGATCTGGGTTATCAAAGGTAAATAAACGGTTTTTAATTATTTTATTCATATTGTTGAACATCATTTGAAAAAAAAAATAAAAAATCTTATTTGCACATGATGCAACCATATCAGCAAGAATTAATGCATTAAATGTCCTTAATTACTATCAAATATTAAATCCATTGTACATATAAGAGGGATGTGAGACGGTAATGACAGGGTTATGTAACGATTTCAAAATAATTTTAAAAATATGTATTTAAGACATGGCAGTGAAAATGAATAAGGATGCTAAGTGTGCATTCAATTCACTTTAAATAGTAAACTAAATTAAATGCACCATTAAAGTTTAGCCTAACCTGGGATTTTGAATGCTTTGGAATGACTGAAATTAGCATCAGTATTGTTGCCACCAATATTGCATGGAAAATTATTTTAGGATGTCAAACGTTATAATATGGATAAAACCATACCCCTATAGTGAATCCATGAAAATTTGACCCCTAGTTCACCCCTTCCCTTGTAAGAAAAGCTGTCGGCTGTTGTAAATGGACTTATTCCATTTTGATTCTGAAACAAAAGTGGACTCGTTCCAGTTTGATTCTGAAGCGGGTCTTGCCGAGCCTATTACAGCATGATACATATCACATTGTACATATCAACAATGTGGTTCATATGGTGAAAAGTTCTCCCATAACACTAAAATGTCTTGAAAAAAAAAAGATTTTCCAAAATTATGGATTTATTCCAGTTTGATTCTAAGGCACTCATATATGGATTTGGTAATCCTCCCTGTGCACAAATATCCCGCATGACGATCTACTTATCTCCATAAGAATCCCTGTAAGAAAGGTCAATTCCGGAGATTCACACCTTCGTAATTTTAAGATTAACCGAATTAGTACTTTTATATAGTAATAAATATGGATAGATCCGTGGAATGGACAAAAAACTTTAAATGAAATTTACTAACCAAACAGATTGATCTAATAAATTAATCAATAGCTATCTTTGGATCCACAAAAAATGCAGCTGCAAGATAAAAATGTTCTGCCATCATTTGCAAGAAGCCAGGCTAGTTGTCTCTGGAATTCAATTTCATTTGTTCCATCAACCCCTGACAAAGTGAATATTTCTGATAACAAATTTAGTATTTTTCCTTATCACTGATGATTTTACCATTTAAAATTAGTTTTATTTACAATTTATATCATTATTTCAAACATCTTTATTGCATCATAATAGTGAGCCTGCAGTATTTCAGAGCTCGAAACGTTACTCCAATAAACCTTTATAATTTTATGTGAAGTACTTACCATTATTTTTGCATTAAACAGATTTTAATTGAATGGGATCTTTTTCGCCAATTGAACGACCAACCAACTGAGCTTGAACGCTTTTAAAGCTGTAGCAATTTAGCCAAGTCTGTTGATCCACCGCGCTGGCGATCGCAGCCACCAGATGATTTTTGTGATAATTCCAGCAGTAGGTCTGGCCTTGACCGGGAAAGTAGATAAACATTTGTAAAGAAATCTCCTAGATTTTTGTTTCAAACAACGCTTGACGTCCAAGTTCTGGTCCAGGGTGGATTTAGTCAGAAGGTGTCTTAAAGTTTTGCTAGACACTTCTCTCTGATTTTTGAGAAACTAACAGAAAGCGACAAGTTTTATTAACACGTAGATCCACAAAGCCAAGGTCGGTATCCGTTAATTTCAAATTTTCAAAAGTTAAAATTCCGACCCTCCAATTAAAAGTTACATTTACAGCTATGACTCACAATCAATGTTCTATAGAATAGAAAATAAATGTAAAATAGATTTATATTTGGTTCTTGTCTGACAGGATACAAACAAGCTTGAGCCAATTTATGTTTTACAATTACCGAGTCAATTTTACAATACCCTCTTGCGGGTATGTAAATTGATGAGAAAGTTACTCAGTGTACACATACTATACATGTATATATAAATACTTGGGCCCCAAGTCTTAGGGTAGCTTAAATTTGTGTCTATTCATATGAGAAATGCATACACATGAAAAACCCGTAATACATAAGTTCCATAGTCTCCAGTAGGTACGGACACGTCTGTTCACGGATCAAGTAACAAGACAAATGTAGAGATAATATTCAAAAATTTGCTCAGTTGCACAAACAAACCACGTCGTCGACGTTGTTCAGTGCGGCTCAACTCGTGTGAAGTGAGATTTCATGATTTGAGAAACGCTTTGTTTGCTCCATTGCGAAGATCGTATTTCTTATACCCGCTTCTTTCGCACTTTCCTCTCCGTGTCTCTTTCTCTTGATTCTGTAGGGCAAGTAACCCCACTGGAAACTCCGTATGTCGGATAAACTTATATGTTTATAGACTTTGTATATCTATCTCGTTTCTAGGGATGTGAGTGGTACACAAATAGACGGAATAACTCTTAGGGGAAATAATACCACCACCAATAGCACCATCATCGTTATAAGTCAGCACTGGTTGTAACTTAATTGAAAATCTGATGTAAAGGTTGCACTCTCAGGGGCAGATGATCACGCAAAGTGAGAGAAAGGTTCTCCGGTCTCGTTACAATTATAATCATTCTGACGTTTACATGCTACTTTCTCTCGCTCCCTTCCTACGCTACACTACATGTCATTTTGAAATTCTGCCCCAAGGTTCTAATCCTACTCATTTCACTCGCCTTCTTAAACTCGGTTCATTTACAAAAAACGAGATTATCTGCGGGACAAAACTTGTAACCGTTATTTAGTCATTTCGTAACTGTGAATGGTATAAGGTGGGCTTCTTTAAGTATAAAGCTTCCGACTTGTAGGTATAATATTCAAGTTTCATTTATGAGCAAGAAGTTAAAATAACTCTGAGAATTCAAAAAATTAATAATGCAGCCTCAGAATTTCTCCAGCTATGTGTATATACAGAATTGTAGGTATTTAGAAAAACATGTCATTTACTTTCTTATTGTTTTCCTGCATGTGTATATGTAAAATTTCCTGGAAAATCAGGTACTAAATTTAGCTTTCATCAATTTAATTTCGTAGGTTCCTCGTTGTGGATTATATATGAACCGAAGTTGAAAGTGTTGGTAAAAATAAGAAGCAGTGAAGAGATGCAAGAGTAAGCACTCACCGCACACACTCACAGTCAGTTACAGAATGATGTAAGTGAGAGAAAGATAATGATGTTAATAATATTGGAAAAGCTATTTGTTGTCTAGCCTTGTCGCCACTCGGGAGGAAAGTGAATGCAGTTGACACTGTATTTAAATTGCTCCGTTAGTCGTCATCACGTTGACCGGGTGGGTTGTCTTGACGCAAGTAGAAGCTAGAGAAAATTCTCATGTAGATGAGTAACCGACATTGTGTAAGTAACGAGTTAGATTGTGTATGCACATACAAAGGACCATGCAAGCTTGTACACATAGAGCCATATTGAGAGATAGGATGAAGTTTTTTCCCACTTGCTCCCTTATGTTCTGGAATATGTAGTATTTACTCATGCTTTCCAAGTATGTGTACTTATGCAAATGGTCGACTGCACAATTGGAAAAAAGTATGATCGCTAAGAGGTAAAAATGAGCAAATGGACACATTTGTGAAAATCCCTAGAAATGTCTACAATTTACGCATTTTCTTCTACAAGAAATGTTGAGCCAACAAAATCAAACTTGCATAAAATGCCATTCAAACTCAAAATTGGATTTGCAGAGACGTCTCACGCAGAAATAAATCGCAGTGAATATACTGCCAACGGTAGTATGAAATATTTGTTGAAATCTCCAATGTGCTTTTTTTATTTCTCATATTTTTTCATCCATCCCGTCCTGCTCCTTACCCAAGTTTTGCAAATGGATGGGGGCGGTTAGGAGCAATAACACTGTGAGAGAAATTTGTAATTTTCTTCTTCACTAACTTTCACTCTACTTTTCTGATTTTATTCTCCCCGAGTGATAACCCTGGCATTTTTCTTAATTTCACTGAGTTAATTTCTGGTAATAAGCAGCCCCGGTGCTCCAGTTAATATTGCAAGGATTTAAAAAACTAGCGGTTATTGTTTTTTGTTTTAATATGTAATCTGAATCATAGCATGTGCTCTCTAATTTAATAGAGCATTTTATGGAAATAAACTACTAACGGGAAAGGAAAAAGAGGGCTACATCCACAGCCTGACACTAGTGGGAACTTCTCGAGTAAATATGAACATTTGAGTGCTGGTGTAGGTAAGAGAAAAAAACATGTTAAACAAGAATAAATTGCAATGTACGTGGGTAGAGAATAAGAAAGATTATCCTCAGACAAGAGGATATATGCAGATTAGTATATAGAGAAAGCAATGCATTCACATATACTTGCTTATGTACATAAGTACCTTCTCAAATCCCTTATGGTTTCCAAGTGCATGTACATATTTTGTACCCGAGCTAGTAAATGTGTACACAATCAAGAAAGGAGAGGAAAGGAGAGAGAGCTATATGATATAAAAGGCGTGGATCCAAAATTCAACCTGCTTTCTCCAGTTTTCCCACTATTTCCCCTGACATTCCTCGTAAACCTTGCCCCTTTCTATGTCTAAACATACCTTTTCGTTTGCAAAGACTCTTCGTGTATAAAATATATGGAGCTTTATACATACCGTCTATATTCTCTCCGAAGGCTTTTACGCTGTAAGTTCCAGGATGTATATATTGTATACTGATATGCATACATGTGTTGCTTTATTATGTATTATGTATCGCTTAGGAAAAAATCTGTGACAGACTCCAACATAAAAAACCCGCATGTTATGACAATATAAAAGCTGAGGTTCATGAAAAATTAGACAAATGCTCCAATCGCAATGTATCCGCACAGCTGAGTACACTAACAGAAGTAATCAGATACACTTTGACACAATTTTCATCATAACTTCCACATGGTGGAAAACTTTTTCTCAATCTTACATTGAAAAAAACTCTTAGCAACTATTACTCTACAGATTTTCTACTTGTCTCAACGCTCGTAAGTATTGTCTACGTGAAAGGATTGGCCTAAACCTACACTTTAATGTACACCCACTACATACTTCAGTTGATGAGTTATGGCAGGAAAATACAGTTACCCAATTTCTTCCTCTTTCGGTTACCTTCTTCGATTATGAGCCGCTAGTAGACGCCCGCTATTACCAATTTTATGAAGACATCACCGATTATTTCTTTAGGCTTTTATATGCAGCTGTTCATAGGTGCAATAGCAACCGTCTGGATACTTTCGTGCAACCGAGTTCACTAATTTGGGCTTTTCTCACTCTTACGTTCCGAGAATATTCAAGTGTACCCTCGATGTGGCTCTAGAACAGCACTTGTTAAAATTATCTTCACTTGAAGCTTCATTCCCTGTCCTCCTACGCGTTTATTGATTTCCTTCTATTTTTAATCGATTTTTGCATACAATCCCCTATTTGCTTCCTTACCGGTCCTTTCCTATACATTTGTTTTTCTAACAAACTTTTTCTCAACTTTATTTTGAGTTCAAAATTTGGACAAGACCAGAACTCTTCTCACTTTTAAAATGTTTGTTTGCACTTCCTGCCGGCGAAGTCCTAAAAGGTGGATTATGAAACAGTTGAGAACTGTTGGAACGCATAAACTCTATTACTAGTTGGGACAGGATATGAATAGATCCTCAGAATTTCACTCAAATTAGCATTCAAGGCTGGAGTTCCTTCATATAGACAAAGTCAATGCGGGAGACATAGTTGAGGGGGTTTGAAGCCGTTTGAGATTCCCACTATGTAGAACCAGTTGGATAACTCCTCCAATGTCGATCACGACAGACACTAAATACTTGGAGATTCCATAATCCATCCTGATATCCTACACCGACATCCAACTCTTTAAAAGACGAGATCTCCGGCGAGGAAAAAGGAGATTTTGGAAGATTTCACAGCCTCCTGTGCAATAACAAGTTCGCCTTTTTAACCTTGGCAGAATAAAGGCCCAGGAACAGTACCCAATCCGTTCATCTTCACCTCGTTTCTCATGGAAATTAAAATAGTAGAGGAATTTCCAGGCCGAGCTTCCAATTTGATCACGATACTAATCCAGTGATATCTACACTAATGAAAAACTTGCTTTACAACCAAGACGTCAATGAAAGGTGAATTACCTCATACCTCTCTCGAATTCCTCCCTCGCCTCTCGCAGTCTTAAACTTAGATTGCCGTAAAACCGATTTTAGAGTACATTATAAAAAGACTGTTACAGCATTTTATTGATTGAATTTCCATTCGTTGATTTTTAAAGAAGAAAAAAATTGCAATTTGTAATTATTCACACAACAGACATTTGGTTACACGTTAACATTATTTGAAATTTTTTCTTATATTAACGGAAATGCATGTGAAGACTCATATTTTTTAAAATCCATGAACCTTCAGTTGATCAGGTTTGGCTAATCCTGTCTTCGTCAGCCATTGACAGATATTCTCACGCTGGTCGCCCTGAAGCTGCAGAACTTCGCCATATTCTGAATGCTCAACAACTGTTCCGTTGCAGGCGAATTCCTACACACAACAATCGGCAATTCAACTTTGATACAACTTTTACATACAACACTAATCCTCTGTCAACTCACACATAATTTCTATCCACCGAAGATTCATACCCCAAAATGAGTATTTTATAATAGATAAAATGTCCCAACAATTTAACTCCCTAAATTAATAGAATATTAAGTTTCATTTCCATTTACCTTCTTGCAGGCTCGCACGATTTTCTTTAAATCATATTCCGCACTGAGTCCTTGCACGGTTGTCAGAGTTTTTCGTCCGTTTCGCTGTTGGATTCTTATGTGGACAAAGCCATCTTGTACGCTATCATCCGTACTACCCTTGATTGCATCAGCAAAAGGGTCTGTAAAATTCCACAAGAAAAATCACCACCATTTTAGACTTCATACGTCAAAATTAGCGTTTTACCTTTACGGAAAAACGTATCTAGACTACGTATACTCCAACGACAGTAGCTTATAAAGGAAAAACCAATATGGAAGGTCCGGAGGGCTCCTCATTCGTTTTCTTCCTACCTTCACTCCAAATAATTCTCCACTTCATTTTTAATTTTAACAAATTATTTCTATACTCACCAAAGGTGTTGAGATTCTGGATGGACATAAGCTTTTTGGTTGAGAAATTTGTCGGATAAAATAATTATTTATTACAGAATTTAACAGTGAATTCACTTTGAGAAACTTTTGATAACTTTTCGTACGTAAACCAACCAAATCTACACGCGACCACCAAAGGACTTACTGAACACTTGGCTTCGCTTAGAATGACTTACTTCGCAATTCAATGACTCAGAAAAATAGGGGAGAGGGCGAGAAGGAGGATCCGTGCAAGATCCCTTTCCCTCATACTTTCCACCTAGACCGTTAGAGGGCAACTAACATCTCTCTGTGACATTCCTCAACGTGCTTCCGTGCCCGCGTAAATCGTATTCAGAAGGAACTCACGAAGGAGAAATATTAAATACCAAACTAGTATTAAAGCCCTGCTACGCAGGGGTGGGGCGGGGGTTGTTCAGCCCACTACGTGTGCGAGGGAAGTTGTATATATAGGCCCGTGGGTCACTACAGCCCATTGCAAAAGGGAGGCGGTAAGATATCCTTGCTTGGCAGACCCATCATGTTGTAGTTTTACGGAAAAAATTAAAACTGTGAAAATAGTCAGATGAGGACACCACGATTTGACGGTTAATGATATGATATACGAAATACAGTATATATGTCTTTGTTTGTCCTAGACTCAAAAAAATTTTGCACATGTATTTATTTCTTTACGCTCAGTTGAAAGTAAGGGTGGGGCCCGGCCCAAATTTTAGGCCCGAACCCGAAAATGAATTCTCAAATATTTAGCGGCCCGACCCGACTAGCCTGCTGGTCGAAATTTTTCAACCCGAAAAGCCCGACTTGATTTGAGCTGATCCCGAACCCGGTTAAAACCCGGACTGTAAATTTTTGAACGACCCGAGCCCGAAAAAAACCCGACTTTAAATTTTGGCCCGGGCCTGACCCGAAAAAAGCCCTATAATATTTTGACCTATACGTACAGCAAAATATTACCCAACAAGTTTTATTCGTTTAAATAGATTTACAAAGATTGATTAAAAATAATAAAAATAATAGCCATCTAGAATGAGCTTGGACGTAATACAGATTTCCGCTGGAGAATACAATTGTCGACTGGAAACTCCTAGTTTTGATTGCTAATAATACTAATGTACATTACAAGAAAGACAAAGCTTTGCTTAAAGCTGTGAGGTGCGTACTATTTGGAATAAATTAAATACGTACGTCAGTAATTGTTATTGCTTGAAGATAAAAAGAGGGGCAACCGGTGTGATTTAAGCAATGATGAATGCTATCTATGAAGAAAACCAGTTTTTTAATCCAGCAGCCCGTCCATTAAAATTAATTTTAATTGGCAACCCGCCCGAAACCCATTGAGAAAAAATCTATTAACCCGAACCCGATTTTAGCCCGATCGCATATTTTATTTACAGCCCGAACCCGGTTATTCGCAGATTTTTTCGGCCCGAACCCGTGTTCGGGCCGGGCCGAATCAGAAAGCCCGGTTTCGGGCCCCACCCTTAGTTGAAAGCCAGCTATAGGATCAGTTATAGACTCGTGCTTCAGAAAAACTGAGGAAATAAAACATGACGAGGAAATATGACCTAATCATTTTCGGTGCCACCGGTGTATATGTTGTGGAAGAAGCTGTAAATTGTCTCAAATCTGGAAGTAATATTCCGGAATTTACGTGGGCAGTAGGAGATCCATGAAGAAGTTAGAGGAAACTATATGAAGTTACTAAATTGACTGGTATACGCGTGTGCCTGCCTATACAAAATAAGTACACTATTGTTTGTATTGTTGGAAATTTTTATAATTTAATGATCATTATATTCCATTAATTTTTATTATTACAGATATAGAAATTTTTAATAATAATTCCTTGTCTCATAATTAACTACTTCTGTATTATTTGCAAGGTGTAAAGGTAAAAAATGTGGACAAAATCCTGGCTAATACCGAAGAACCGGAGTCCTTACGTCAAATGGCAGCTCAGTGTTCGGTAGTTGTGAATGTGGTTGGTCCGTATTTATGGTATGGAGAGGCAGTGGTGAAAGCCTGTATTGAGGA
>JAQFXU010005188.1:0-12070 GCA_034693705.1 Spatulosminthurus flaviceps | reverse complement strand
TCCATGAAAATTCTTCTACTCTTAAATCAATCAATCATTTTGCTTCACTAAAAAAATGAAAACTCGTCATTTTATCTGATTCAGCATATTTTTTATTAAACATGCATCTACAATTTGTTCCTAACTCATATGATACATTTACACTCCGGTTTTGCAACCTCCGGCAATTTGAATGTACCAATAAGTTTACTACTACGTACAACCCGCACTCGGAATATGACAAGACAAAAAAACATTTTACTGTCGAGACATACCTACAACCTGTAAAAAATCCCCTAATATGACGTATAGACTGTAGACAGGTGTAAACTGCAGCAGCGAATCACGTATCGCCAACGGGCAAGGAAAACATTCATAAACCCGTATGTCATCTCAAGCCTTTCAACATAGGAGATTTCATCTTATTACGGGGATAAGTTATTTCTACATATAATGACATATTTATAAAATAAAGGAGATTACATTTTAGCCGGCATTATTACATAAAAAACCTAATAAGGGCCATTCGCATTTTATATTCCACAACAGCCACGGCTTACACAACACAAATAAACCAGTTTAACTTCCAATCTTCCAAAATACTCACCCCCACGTCCTTGCAATAATAAGCAATGAGATGTATGAGAGGTCAAAAAAATGAACCCAATTACTTTCAGTGAAAATGTTTACCTTTTTTTTATTACCTAATCCCGGACACACACTTGACTACGTGTTGACCCCATTTCCCAGTTTCCCAACCTAATTATTTAGCTACACAGCTACTAAATTAATGTAAAATACCTCTATTTGTACTTGTGACTTTAACATAATCATCCGGAAGATCTTTTATCCAAGCCCCACACTAAATTTTGCTGGTACAAGTAAAAATGTATCTCCTTTACACGCTACGATGAGTTCAATCTATCAGACAACAGTCCAAGATTACAGATTTGTTTCTTTTTAGGCAGTACGAGGTACGAAGTAATATAATGAGCGTTAACGGAGTGGAAAATATAGAACATTAACAAGATTTTTCATGTTCTTCCCTCACGTACATATCTACCTCAACATTTACCTATTACAGCATTCCTCCAATGTACTTTTTATCTGATGCTATCTTTCTCCCAAGCAAAGATATGTTGTGTCTTTGGATCCCATGAAAATAATTAAAGTCCAAATCTTTTACTACCTATCAGTCCTTCATCTAGTCAATTCAAAACATTGCTACTTGCCCTAAGTTTACATCACATTGGGCTAATACTAGTCAGAATTTGGGGTGCTACGTAAGACAAGCAGACAAGCTAAGCCAGAAAATTTTAATTTCCTTCTTGAAAACGAATCTGAAAATTTATTTATCATTTTGGTGTGATCTTGTTACCGCTTTTATAAAATTCTAATAATATTATAGAAATCAATTATAATGAAATTTACAGTTCTAATTTCAAAGAGATTTTATGACTATACTTAAAAGTAATAATTATTTTAGAACTTACCAATAGAACGTGTCAAATTTTCCCCCGTGTTGTGATTTTTTACTCAAATTTCCAACATGTTTAAGGAAATACTTCACAAGTTAAGTTTTCATCTGACATTACTTCTAGTCGTGGTAATTTCAATAGTGTCAACGCTACTTGCCATCCCAATATTCTTGCTATTTTTACTCTATCGCCTCTTTGTGTGGATCATCGTAAAATCCATTCGTCGGGATTTACATTCTTTTGTTTCTGACTTAAATGTGAACTTTGCATCCGAAATCCCAGGGAATTCCCTTTGTAATATTATGATGTGCTTTGTGGTCCAAGGAGAGATTTCCTCTGAGAGACTTTGTCAATTATTTGAAGAAAGAGTGATAAATTTGAAGAATTCAGAGGGGAAATTGGTTTATAAAAGACTACAGCAAAGTTGGACGCATTTTATGGGCTACTCTTTTTGGAAGAACGATAAAGAATTTTCGCTGGCCAATCACGTTAGAGATTATGATTACACTGGAGAAATCCTCTTGCCTACCAATTGTAAGGAGGAGGATTTGCAGAAAGTTTGGCCAAAATTGGCAGAAGCACCTTGGAAGTTCAACTTGAGTCCTTGGGAGGCCTTGGTGGTTGGAAACTACGAGAAATCTGGGAAAGCTCATACGTTGATTATTTTTCGTGTGGATCACATTCACTGTGACGTTTATAGCTTGATTGGGTTATTCCGGATTTTATTCCAATCACCATTTACCACACCCAAACCGGCCCGAAATGATAGGGTGTTATCTATGTGGGAACGTTTAAAGGTTGTACTCACTCTGCCATATGAAATGACCGAAGTTTTCCAGCTCTTATTCAAAGGACGACGTTTAGGGGCAAGGGTTAACAGTAACAGGCAAAACACTTACTGTAGCGTCAGTTCAAATATATCAGTGAATGTGATTAAATCCATTAAGAAAATGCACAACGTTGAATTTGCAACGGTCGTTCATTCTGCCGTTCATGGCGCTGTAGCGCGAGCCCTCATACATTCTGGGAAAAAGCCCCCGGCTAAACTTGATCTTGCTTATGTGCTACCTTTGGCTAATCATCCAGGAGGGTGGAACTTGCATGCGTAAATTTCTATCTAAATTTCCTCCTCCTTTCCTATACACTATACGATTTTTACATTGATTTGTTTTACTTTTATGTAGGACAATGGTTGTCGCAGAACTTCCCTGTCAAGCAGAATCTTCTAAAGAGCGATTGTACGAAACTGAAAAGATTCTTAAAAAATTTGATCGGGCTTTAGTGCCAATTTCTTCCGTATATTTTGGTCGTGTATTTGCTCTAATACCATCAAGAATTATTCGAGCATATTTCCTATTTGTACTAAAATTCGGCCCGAGTTTTGGCATGTCTAATTTCCCTACTATTCTTAGTAAAGAACATGTTGATGGGTTGGAAATCGTGGATGTATTCACAGCTCTAACATCGTCCCAGTCTTTGGGTAAGTTAAAAATTTCCATACACGAGCATTTGATAAATCGTGCAAACTTTCAAAGTACTTATCACATCTCAAAATGTATTTGTCTTTCCAGGCATGGTCATCTCCAGTTGGGGAGTAAATAGTCAGCAGAGATTCAATTTTTTCCTCGACAAAACTATTTTTGGAGCCGAAGAATCCGCTACTAAAATAGCCACATTTTTTGAAGAAGAATTAGAAGCTTTGCAAACAATGGAGTATCCAGTCATTCAAAAGTAAATTTTTAGAATTGAAATGACTCATGAATATACGATGGCATTACACAATTATTTGTATTTACAATTATTAACAAATGAAATACATAGTGATTTATTTTTATACAAATATATTTTAGTGAAATAAAAGCTTTAGTTAATCCAATGAAATTCATCGCATGTACATATTTATAGAAGAATCTGGGGCTTTCGCTCATGACCGGAGAAATTCCCCAGGTTTTTAAATCAAGGATTTGTGTTGAAAGTCAAGAGCGCTAAAAAAACCTTGGCGCACGTGCTCACCACAAGTTCAAGTTACAAATGAATTTAACAGTCATAACAGAAGAGGCTCAGTAATTAGCACGCGAATCAATTTCCCATAGGTTAAATAAACAATATATGAGGATCAAAGTAATATCGCTATCTGAAATGATAAAAATTATTTGTATAAATAAGTACCTGATTGCTAGGAACAAAATTTTGACTAGTAGATATTTATACTTAATAAATACAAGGTCTGTCCTGTCCTGTGCCCTCTTAAATATTCATCAAAATGATGAAGAAGCTAGCGATTTTGGGGCTCTGCCTTGTTGCATTTTCTTCAGGGAATTCTGTGCAAAGAGGTAAGACAAAACTTTATCTACTTTCATAAGATTTGTCTTCTTTTGTTGATTACTATAAGAATACAATGTTAATCGTAGAGAGTAGTGACTGGATGCACCCAAAATTAAGCGTCCAGAATGATGCTGGTGTGCAATACGAGGATGCAACCTACTGGAGAAAGAACGCTCAAGATATGTTAGCAAAGAAATTGAAGCAGCCAATTATTGAAAGTCAAGCTAAAAACACCATTTTCTTTCTTGGGGATGGCATGAGTTTACCCACGGTGACTGCAGCCCGAATTTATAAAGGACAGAAAGAAAATTTGCAGTATGGCGAGGAAGGAAGTTTATTCTTTGAAAGCCTACCTAACACAGCCATGTCTAAAGTAACTTTTTAAATACACATACATAATTATATACATACATAATTGCATTGTTAAAATATAATATTTTAGAAACTAAACCCTAAGAAATAGAATTACCATGCTCACTTGTTTTCCAGACATTCTGCTCAGATAGTCAAGTCGCGGACTCAGCATGTTCAGCCACAGCATATTTGACCGGAGTTAAGGCTAACATTGCTACGATTGGAGTCACATCAGCCGTATTGCATGATGATTGTAAAGCACAAATGAATGTCAGCAACCATGTAGAAAGTGTTTTGGCTTGGGCTCAGGTAATTATAAATACTCGTTGATACTTAAGCCTATATGTATGTACATATATGTACTTAGCAATTCTAGAAACTTTAACTCAAGTGGGCAGGTGTTGTCAGTCAAAAAAGTCATTTTGATAAAAATAGCCGTTTGTACAGTACAACAAGGGGAGATAAGTGACACGTGCGATTTCACAAGAATTTTTCTGAATAATCCTTATAGAGGGTTCATTCTGAGCGTTGGGGGTGTAAATTGTGAAGGATGATAAAATATATTTTCCCAAAAAATTGAATCTGAAAATTTCAAAACAAGTTTCCACTATTATTACAAAACTCTACTCCAGTAGTATTTCCGAAAAATATGTTTTTTCTTATACCAAACTTCTTTATAAATTTGCAATCTCTTATTTCCCCAGGCAGCAGGAAAGTCGACTGGAATCATTACATCCACCCGAATCACACATGCAAGTCCTAGTGGCACCTACGCTCATATTGCTAACCGCGACTGGGAAAATGATGCCGTGGTAAGGAGTAGTGGCTCAGATCCGGATACTTGCGATGACATTGCGGAGCAACTGATTTTAAAGAGACCGGGTATCAATGTAAATGTGATTTTGGGTGGTGGTCGAAGAGAGTTCACATCTGCAGAACATATTGATCCGGAAGCAAAAGTTGGAGGACGTCGACGTGATGGGAAAAATTTAATCGAAACTTGGAAGGTTTTGAAAAGTGGGAAAAGAGCTAAATACGTTTCAACTAGGAGCGAATTTGAGCAGATTAATCCCTCCGAGACCGATTACCTTTTCGGTAAAAATCCATACGATTTTTCATGCAAGCTTCCAATGGTGTAGGAATCGTCGGATATTTAGCAGCTTCTTATGATATTGTAGGTCTATTCAATTATGACCATTTGGACTATCATTTGGATAGTGAGGAAGATCCTTCTTTGCCAGAGCTGACCAAGAAAGCTATTGAGATACTCAGTCGAAATCCCAACGGATACTTTTTGTTCATAGAAGGTAAAATAGACTTTAAAAAATTATCTACAAATTGTATTTAACACAGTAATCACTACTAAAGAACCACCATTTATAGAATTTTGATTATTTAAATTCAGGCGGAAGAATCGATCATGCTCATCATGACACCTTGGCCCAAAAAGCTTTAATGGAAACCATAATGATGGACAAAGCAGTTGAGACAGCAGCAAATATGACCAGCGAATTGGATACATTGCTCTTAGTGACATCCGACCATGCTCATGTCTTCTCCATTTCCGGTTATGCTCCAAGGGGTAATGATTTGTTGGAAAAAACTGGCCAACTTGGCAGCGACGGCAAACCATACGCAACTCTCAGCTACGCAAATGGACCTGGCTACAAACCACCTTCGGACAATGGGGAGCGTCACGATATTACCAATGATCCTCTTCGTAAGTACAGGCTTAAAATTAAAAAAAAATTATTTGTCTTTATTCTAAAAATACAAAATTCCATGCCATTCTTTTTTAAAGACGATAAAGATTACCGCCAACAAACGGGACTTCCCCTCACATCCGAGACCCATGGTGGAGACGACGTTGCTATCTTTTCGCGTGGACCTTACTCACATTTCCTTACTGGAGTCGTACATCAGAACTACATCCCTCACTTGATTGGCTATGCTAATTGTATTGGCTCTGGACTCAAGTCTTGCGGCAACTAGCACAACTTAATTAGATGCATTTCATGGTTTTATTTTCAAGTCCCTCTAATAAATATTATTGTAATAATGAGACTCTCAAACTACATCCAACTAATTATTAAATTCTCGGGTACTTATGCTTCAGCTTAAACTATACACTCTTCAATGATTCGTTCAAGGTTTGGAAACTCATTAAGGTAGAGTCAGTATAAATGGGATTATTAATAAAGTATTTTCTCAGAAGACCTTTCTTGTGTCCTTCCCTTGAAATGATAATCTCATAAAGTGCATTGTATAGGTAAGAAAAATGTCATTGCTCGTCAACAAAAAGCTATTTGAGGAGCCCTTCACCTCGTATCCCTTCATACTTAATCCTTCTGTCTCAACCCTGTCACAAGTCACAATAACCCATCCTCATAAAAATGTCTCACTTTGGAAAATATGTCTATTATAATTTACTGGAGTTTTGGGACAAATGGAAGGGTTTATCTTGCGGAAGGGTTTTCTGGTGAAAGGATGATCTATTTTAATATTTAGGAAAAGTGAAGGGTTTGAATTATGACTGGACTTTTCAACAACTCATCTATTAGTTTTGGAGGACCAGTGTAGAAGACAGTTTATTTCTTGACCATTGCATTATTAACAAGTTGTCCAGCTATCATTTATCATTAGAAATTTCACGCCGTTTTTATTTAAATTTGAGAACTTTGCTTTGTGACGTGAGGTGCAGAAACTTAAAATTTTAAGTATCTATAAATCCAAGGTAAGTTAATTTTTGATAAATTTCTTGCAATGAGTGTATGTAAAGTTGTGGAGTGGAGTAAAATATTTACTACTATTGTATTTCTTTTGCTTTGCAGAATCAATAAAATGGCTACTCCCGCGGCTATTCCTCCTATGATCCCGTTCCCGATGGACGAAAGTTTTTTAAGGAAGGACCATTTCCTCTCCATTTACAGCGCCATGAAGAACTGGAGTCGTGCTGAACAGCGAAAATTCTTTGAGGAGCATATTACCAACGTTGGGACTATGAAACCGTTATTAGACTACTTATTCAGTAGTGATACCATCCACAAAGAACTACTGTTCAGTTGTTTTAAATTGGCCTTTCTTTTCATTATTCAAAAATCCATGGTTGAGAGTAAGTCTGCCAAACGGAAAAACTCTACATCACTTCAAAAAAGTAATAGGAAGTCCGCAAGGATTGCTGCTGCATCGTCTGCCAAGCCAATAATGCCTCCTCCGCCTCCTCCAACCAAGCAGGAGCTTCCACTTGAGCCAGAAGAGATTTTGAAAGGGAGATCAAAATCACCAAAAACCATCATTACCAAAGGGAAAGCGTCTGATTTTCCTAAACCTAAACCAGAAGAAGGCTCGCCTGAATTTCGGGACCAACCAGTTCGTAAATATCAATACCACGCAGCGAGGAAATTCGCTAAAGTGGTGTATCAGGGATCGAAAGAATCTGCTGAAAACTTGTGATTATCCGTATAGTTTACCTATGCTGTGGGCATTTAAATGTGCGAAATCTTTCAATATTCTATAATTTTTTTAAAATCTTGAATATCGTCGGCTAAAGTCCAAAAGGAGCTATATGCAAAACTCGCTTATACATGGTAGTACATGCTAATTCCCGTTTAAGCGATTTCTGCATATAGCTCTTTTTGGACTTTAGCCGACGGCCGACGATATACTCTCCATGTTATAATTATTCATGTTATTTTCTCATTATTTAATACATAAGCTTATATTATCAGTAGGCATTGTAAACATCTCAGTTCCATACTTCACTTTATATGTAACTTGTTACTTGTTATCATTCATTTGAATAATTCCTTACAAAATTGCATTTTTTTAATTGGTCTAAAAGACTATAAACGATGATGCTATTTCAGAAAAAGTTCATCTTTTGTAAAATTATTATTATTGTTGTAGTCTCTCTTGTTTGTTTTTGTAAAGTAGTAGTGCATAGGGAAGTGGAAATTATTTGAAAAATAATGTTATCACGTTCATGTAGTTTTAATAATAATAAATTATTGTTGTTTGTTGCATAATATTAAGTTTGCTATTATTATAACATCATTAGCTCTGACAAAATAAAACATTCGTTTGAAATCATCATAGCCAAATCCACCTGACGTGTACACACATATTTATTACGGTCAAACAAAACATGTCCATTTGCTCCCCTCATATGTAATACTTATTACTCCATCATAAGAAAACCAAATGCCTGGATGTTTATTTTTACTGTATTTTTTGTGCAGCGAATAAGCAAATATAATATGTAGTATCGAATGCATGGGAATATCCTGACTTTTTCCAGACATAATTAATTTTAATGAAAAAATATGTGCAAAAATATTATCACCATTTTTTAGCGAGTTTTATTGTGATTTTTTTTCGGAAACTTGAGCTTATTATTTTAAGATTTCCAGTATTATCATTTTCATAGAATGTTGAAATTAAACTCTTTTTCGCCCTCAACACATCACGCCAGTTCTGAAGCTTTTACTCTCCAAACATTGTCACCAAATACGTTCCCAATATAAGCATATTTCTCTGAGACGGTGATTTGAGTGGCACCTTTGATCTGAAAAATGATGTATTAAACAATTTAAAGTTTTTTGCTCATCGTTCAAAATGCAGTAATTTTTATTACATGTTAAAGCTGATTTTACCTCTTCCTGACTATTTTCAATAACTCGAAGAATTTTCCCATTCCCATCAACCTCGACAAATCTTGAAGGGCCGATTATGCTAGGAGGGGGTTTTCCAATCGGTCCCAAATGTGAAATCTATTTTTAATATCACAAGTTAAATTAAATTACATTGGAAACGGTTTTAAATTTATTTTCATACTTACATAATGTTTAGTCTCTCCAAAACAGAACGTTTCTTTAGGAATGACCTGCTCCAAAAGAGCTATAGCTCCCATGAGTAGACTTCGAACACGAAGAGCTACTTTCCGGACGATTGGAATTGGCCCAAGAATATCAACCTAAGATTGTAAAAGTGTTTATTTAATGTACCTTATACAGGAAGTTCCCGTCTTAAATTCGTTAAATGAAAAATAACTTACAAACTCTTGTCTCCTCACAATCAGAGCAATGTAAAATCCACCCTTTCCATTTGAACGAATGTTATCCGGTAGACCGGGCAATCCATCCAGGAAAACATCCTTTTGTCCAGACTTTGGTCCTCTCAGATAATATCTATATTAAAAGCAGTTCCATTATAATTCCCATGACTTAAAAAATGCTTTCAAAATTTAAGATTTATTCTAAAATCCTCCCATAAGATCATATTTTCCAAATTCTGACCTGTGGATCCTTGATCGTAGGGTTTCGCAAATTAGGACAAAGTCCTCATCCTTAGAAAGCTGAACTCCGTTTGCAAAATGAAGGCCATCAATGAGCACAGTATTTTTCTTGGCTTTGGGGTCAAACTTAATTAAACGGCCGGTCGGTGTGTTCCCCAAGTACTCCACCAGCTGAGTCTTGTAGTCCGTTTCAGTTGTGGCATCCGACCAGTAAATACTACCATCTTTACTCACATCCACGTCATCAGCAAATGAGGGCGCGTGGCCTTGAATCTTGGATTTATAGTCAAACAATGGCTCAACCTTCCCTACATAAAGTTCCAGTTCATTAATCCATAGATAAAATTTCCCATTGTCAGAAACAACAAAGCATTATCAATACGTTTTATTCACATAGTTACCCGTTTTAGTGTTAACCCGTAAAATTCCATTGTAAGCATCAGCTACAATTAGGTTCCCAGAAGATTCCAGTCTCATTCCTAGAGGACGCCCACATATCTGCCCTTCCCAAGGACCCTCTTTAATTATTCATACAAAAATTGAATAATTTGAAACTTAAAATAGAGGCTAGAAAAATGCAATATTTTCTTCTTCGTAACTATTTCCATTACTTACCACATTCCTTTCCAGTTCTAGCAATTACAGTCACCTTGCCATTTTCGTATTTGATAATTTCTCCAGTCTCTAATCCACTATAGAATCCATCTCCCTTCCCGATGACAGCAATCGACTCTGGCCCTTGCACTTCTCCTTTCAAAATTACTTCAGCTTTATCCAGAGCATTAACTCTTGGTAGTTCCGCTAAGTCCAATGAAGGAGTTACTCTTGAAGGATAAGGTAAATAATTACATTTAATTCCATAATAATTATACTTTTGTCACAAGTCACAATGTATCACAATCTTTGATGATGCTTGTATTTTTAGAAAAATTCAAATATCATGTCAAGGGACCACAGAAATAAATTACGGTGTGCTTGTAAAACTGATTATGAGCTTACGTGTAAGGTTCAAATGGAATGTGAGGGGGCAATCCTGGTAAAAAGGCAATTAATACTGTAATAACTGCACTGTATATGAAGAATTTTAACAACAATCTGCTAACTGTAGAACACATTTTGTGTACCTTGAGCTGTTGTTACGATTTTTGATGCAAATATTGCTCGTCAACACAAGTTATTATAATACAGTACACTCTCGACAGCATGAATATTTTTTGTGCGTTTTTATAATGCCAGCGTGTCAATGGGTTTTAAACATCATGATGCAGTAGAGACTTGACAGCCAGCAGGATGCGGCTTTTATTTTGTAGGTTCGTAGACCTGAGTTCTCATCCTCAATCCTCAAGGACAGGACGGAACAGAGCAGCACCACAGCTTATAATCTTATACTATACTCATTGATAGTGGACATAAGTTACATTAGAAGAGGTTCGCAGGTAGCCAGAAGCAAACAGATGAGAAGATTTTGTATGTAAACTAAGAGGAGCGGTGGTTTCAGAATCAGTGGACGAAATGGCCAGCAGCTCAAAGCTCAATATTCTCTACCTGAAGTAGTTTTGAAAAAAATAGTCCGTCAGTCCCATTGAACTACAAATGTCTCTTTCAAGTTCAATGATGATTTATTATCTTTAGTTTCCCTATCATTTCTGAAGTGATTTAAAAATAAAGTTAACTTAATGTTAATACACCCGTACCTTAATGGTTCTTGAAAGTTAACATTAATTTGGGCCTAACTTTTACACCTACTCATGAGTCAGAAGTTATATCATATTTACAACTAGTTCTGTTATATAAAATACTTAAGTTACAGTTGAATAGTAATTACATGATTGTATGAATTATGTGGGGCTGACCAAATGGCCATCACGTCGCGCGTCGGGGAAAAATGTGAGGCAACTTCCCAACTTGATATTATGCATATAGGTCTGGAATTCTGCTACTGACTTTTTTCAATGTAAAACATGGGAAAAGTGATAGGATAGCAATGTATAAATTGTGCTGGTCGGACAGAGCCTACGTACGCATCTTGTTTGCTTCCTCTCTGTAAATACGGACTCTCGTTTATCCTTAACTGACACAAACAATAACCCCCCTTAATCTCGTCAAATGTTGTTGGGTCACATCAAAAGACGGGTATTTTAGCCAAATCATTACTTTCCTTAGAGAGAAAGACTTTATTGACACTGCTTTTCACCAAAAGTAGCCATTATAGACTCAGTATTCTAGTATCAAGGTGATAGTATTGATTTGATTATTGTTAGTTTGGTTTGTATAAGTGATTGTTACAACTTAAAGCACTGTTTTTCAATACTAATGAAACTATTTCTTCTATGACTAGCATGGGTATTCTAAATTTCCGTAGAAATTCTACAACAAATTTCGAAATTGTCCCTCTGATTCCGACATATAATCCTATTGTTTCCATCCCTTTCAAATTGAATTTTTTTTGGAAATATGGTATACACGGATCATATATGGCTTTCTTCTCTAAATTCACTTTCTCAGGTTGATGAATATCTTGTTCCATTCTTATAGCGGGGTCTATAATATATCCTAAAAATATAAATGTTCACGCCATGGTGATTGATCATAGGATAAGTAAGGTAAGGAAGGAATGTGGCCGTTATAAAGATGTGGCCGT
>JAQFXU010005187.1:0-12073 GCA_034693705.1 Spatulosminthurus flaviceps | reverse complement strand
TAACAATGGGCTGGCTCCTTCCAAGATCAGGAGAGGAGCGCCTACAACAATACAAATATGCTACAGTAATGTACATGCGCCTGAACAGAAGTAGTGCACTAATAAAATGTTTAGTACGAAAATTTTAAATCTTCGTATCAAATTGCCCTTTATGATTTAATACTGGTACTGAGATACATTTGAGTCGCGGGGCTCCCACATCTTGGCGCCAAAGATTTCTTTTGCTGGACGACGAGTTTAGTTTATGTCATCTTTCGGTGCCACTCATTGATTTACTTTAAAATACAACGAGCCAGTTACATAGTATGTCATGCAATAATTTTGCTGAAGTGAATAAATCCCTTGGTCTGTAGTGGACTGACTGGCTGACTTTATCAACGTGTTAATCAACCAGGTCAGTGGAAAGACATTTAGTAGTACATTACAATCTTAAAACTTAATCTACTAACGTTTTACAACTTTTTTTACAAATGAATGAGATAGAGGTTGGGTTACTTTTCATCAAATTCGTTTTCTTAGCGAGCCCATGTTGTACTTTGCAAAATAGCGAGTCGCAAAACCTGAAGAGTTTATTTTATAATAAGAAATTTCTTTTAAAATTTATAAAAAGTGTCTTCAATGTTTGTTTCAAGCAGAGGTCACATCAGTCCATATCTTACCATGCGCTTGGAAACTGTGCAACCAGCAGAACTATCGCTGCGGTGGTGTGCGTTTCTGTGGCAATTTTTAAACAGCGGCGTTAAACTCACGCAGTAAGCATAATTTCCCTATGAGATTCTTTCATTAAACCCGTAAGTCAAAATAATTGCAAAAACAAATTTAAAATTCCTGGTTATTTTTTTTCATTTTACCAATTAACAACCTTTGAAAAGTACTTCTGAGCTATTCCGGATCGCAAGTTCGTTTATGTTGAAATACGAAAAAAAAAATCCTTTTTTAAAACCATCAAATTCTGAGGAAACGAAAAACGTTTCGGACCGTTGACTTCAACTTTGTTCATGAATTTCTTGAAGTAAAATACTGAGTTGTGTAGAGACTATGAAATGACGGATTTTTAGAAAATGAATAAATGTGGGAAATTTTTAGCATTTATTTTGAGCAAATTTTCTAGAATACTTGATTCATGCGTGAAAGTTTTTTATGGAATGAGAACAAAATATAATAACATTTTACATTTGCCTTTAATTTTAGCCATCGGCGTCTGACTTGTACAGTGCAGTGTGAGAAAAATTCTTTGAACAGATCTCCTATATATTGAAAAAATAGGAAATGTAGGAACATTTGTATGAAATACTTGATTTTAAGATTTATTACATTTTCGAAAGGTATGATTAAAAATGTGTCAAAATATTTTGCAATACTGGAAAATTTTAAATTGAGACTTTCCCCTTTCGTAAAGTAAAAATAGTGAATTATTTTGCCGTCACCAATAAAGTCTTTTATTGCTCAAGTTAGACGCCGATTATGAAAAAACATATTTTGTTTGAATTCTGATGATAGATTGTAAGTTTAGATACTCGTAACAGCATCAAAGGCCATGTGATTAAGCGTTAACGAAAATAACTTACGAAATTGCCGTGGATTGTTACTGCAACAACCTCACTACATATATAGAGGCAACAGCTCATCCTCTCCTTGTGGCTAGGTCAATGCTACGACGGAGTAGCTTGTTCACATTTCCTACAATTACGCACAAGTATCATACGAGATTAGTACATCCAATGACAGTGCGTTTAGCCGGCTGTACTATTGTTGCAACAAGGAGCGTGACTTGCACTTTTCGCTCTATGTGCTATGTATATAGTGAAAGTTTATTTAACCTGTTCCATATTTTATGCAGATATTTTATACTTAACATCAAGTTTGATGGGAGCCATCGACCTCTACAGCACGAAGAGGCAAGTTACGAAGTAATCCTACGAATGGCAAATAAATCTGACAGTGAAAGGGCTGAGGTCATTCTAGGGACTCACAAGAAGTAAATTCAAATTTCTAGAAATATTTTGTTCTTTTCTCTTCACAATTTGTTCTTAACATAAACGTTGCTTTACTTTTATTATTAAGATATGGTGAATTTAGTATTGCGAATTTCCTTAAACTCCAATCACTCACCATTTTCTCCCACTCATTTCCTGAGATTTACTTCAAATTTCATACATTTTACTGCAGTGCTAAGAGTTAGATTTCTTATTCAAAATTTTCATTAAAAATTTATGTAGGCATTTAAAATATAATCACAATCTGTCCCATTGCAAAGTAGTGGCGTGTATTAAAATTTCTTAGCCGGCGTTGAGCATGCAAAAAATATAAATTATAATCAGCGAATTTCTTTACTTTGTTCAAAATAATTCTTCAAGATATCAGACCCTGAAAAAGTACAATTTATTATTATAAATCAGTTTTTAACTGGATTACGATAATATAATCATTGTAGAAGCAAATTGTTTCCATTTTGAAAATGATTTTTGGGAATCAAAAACAGTGGCCACAATTCCCACGTGACCAACTGACTCCAAAAATCTGGAAGCATTTTTCTGTTTAAAGAAATCAACTGACAAATTGCATAAGAATCTTAAAATTCCCATCATCAGATATTTTTACTCTTCAATTTCGACTCAATCAGAAAGTAAAGCCTACCCTCCGGAATTATCATTACATGAAAAAAAGCAAAGCATGTGACATAAATCACTAAATAAAAAAACTCCCAGCAAAAACCTACTGCTATGAAAGAACGTGAACCGCAAATTTTCATTTTTAAATAATTTGTGATAATTATTTCAAATTATTACAGATTTCTGTAAGATTTCAAGATCAGATTTCTGTTTCTCATCCCTCTTCGATTTTCATAATATCCATATTTAGTTGGACGCCCCTTTTGTTACTCATCGGCTCAGATTGAGTCAGGGTAGAGATAGTTCGTTGCTGTTTAATCGTCTGCGGTACTTTGCGCGGCCCATAGGAAACCATATCCTTGGGAAACCAAGCTTTTCCAATATTTTTTTTTAAATTTCAACGCGGAAATATTGTGGGGAAATAAAAGTGAATTAAAATAAGGATTAAGAAGGAAAAAAGAGTTCCAACTAATTTTGATTATCTGCACTTGTAATATCCTATCTATAACTACCCCTAACTTTAGTAAACAAAATTGGTACGTCGTTTACATGAACGAGACCTTGCATGTATTTAAAATATACTTACTACAACGTGGAAGATTTCATATAAAGTAATGAGTGGCGTCACGCTGTGACATAAACCAATACTAATGAGAACATGAGCTTGAAAATACATACAAAAACTTAAGCAAAGTCGTAAGCAATAAAAAAAATCATGAAATTATATTCTTGAGTTTCTTTTTCTCATTTTATTTTCCATGGCATTATTGGAAGGGAAATAAAAGGGGCAATTTATGTCTCCCTTCGATGATGATCCTTGAATTGAGGTTTTGCTTGAAACTTAGCTGAAGAGTTCTATCATTGAAGTTGAATTATTTTCAAAATTTATATTGAAAAATCTTTTAGTTGTCCATTTTTTGGGATTTGATCAAAAAATTCTGCTGTAAATATTTACAATTAAAATACATAATTAAGTTTAGCCTTTAAATTTGATATCCTTCAAATTTTTTAAAATAATTTTTCCAACTTTGTCCTGAAGATGAAAAAACCGTTTTTGCTCCTTGAAAATCGACTTGGAGCTGTGCTTTTGCGAATATATGTTGTGAAGGTTCGCTTGTTTTTTTAACATAACAACTTGGTTGAATACCGCTGTAATAAAAGTTTGTTGTAATAATAGTTATAAAAATATATTTTGAGTATAACTTGGTTAAGCTTTATTCCACAACAAGGTGACCACGTTCGTTTGGAACACACAAAAATTTTGTTTGTCTAATTGAACATTCGACACGCATTTTAAAATTCTCAACCGGCGTTGACCCTACGCAAAATAATATGAGGTTGGCGCTCCTCTATTTAAAGGAAATTCAATAAATTTTCTTGTTTAAAATTTGAAATGGATTTATATTTCCAGGAAAAAGAACTCAAACCACCCCTGATTGAAATACAAAGCAGATTTTGTAGGAAACGATTCTTCAGAATTGCAAATTACATATTTGTCACTTTCAATTCGCTTCAGCTCGCTTATATTGTTAATTGAAAATGTTATAACCGGCGTTGCACCTACACATGACAAAATGATCAATATCATGATTTTCCAGAGGAAAATCTAAAGTAAAATAAAGGAAAGAGGGAAAAGTAGGAAAAGTTGAGGGAGCGACGTCGGGAGAGGTGTTTATTATTAGAAGGTCGGTAGGTGAATGATGACAACAATAATTATTACTGTGGAATAGCCACAGTAATATAAAAACATGATTTGATAGGTTAGTTCAGAATTTAGGCTTTATAATATTAATAATATAAATAATAATAATAATAAAGTAGGATCAGGACAAGGGTGATGAGGAGCAGAAACGGGAAGTGATTGATAATATAGTAGAGATTTTGGAAAATTATTTATATTTTGGCCACTACACAATGTTTGGACCCTGGAAAGGGCGGGAATTTTTTAAAAATTCTGTTGTTCTCATTTTCTTGCATGCCTTTCGCTACGCAGGCAAGCAGCCTTTTGAACTACAACGGCCAAAAATAAAATGTTCTTTGATGGGAAATTCGCCAAGATGCAATATTTTACCATTTTTTAAAAAAAATTCAAAATTCCACAAAAACAATTATTTTCCAACAAATTTTAAAAAAGAGAGATGCTAATAATGCTAATTTAAGGCAATTTTCTTCAAAATTTTTCATCTCGACATATCATCTGCAAGCGCCTGTACCTGTCTTTAAAAATACCGTCGCTCAGGAAGTGTCTGTCTAAAAACCTATACAAAACCAGCTTATAAGACCTGAGGAGATAATAGAATCAACATATTTCCATATTATTCAGTAATAATTTAAGCTAGACAAGTTGTTTTGAAATTGAATAGTCGGAGCAGCTCTAGAGCGTTTTGTTGAGTCGGAAAACTTAAAATTATTTTTTAAATATTTTTATATATTTATATTTTTAGAACATTTTCCCTCTTGTCAAAGTAGGGGGTGAAAATATGAAATTGGAAAATATGATAAAGATATAGTTATGATACACTATAAAAATATTTTTACCATACCAAAGCCCAAACCCTTTAAGAAATTACAGACTTTGGGTATTTATTGGGTTAATTTTTAAGAGATTATTTTTAATACGACAGGGCAAATCTGGTGAAAACTGACGATGAACTGTGCTTCCGTTTTTACAACGTACAATTTACGTTAGGATTTTACTCGTAGTTATTCGCTTAAGAGATTTTTTTCTGGGTTAGAAATTGAAATTGAGTTTATTAAGGAATCTTTTCGGGCGACGCCCATATAATCCATGCTTTGTTCATGTTAACATTCGTATATACACATTCGTATACATACATTCGTATACATTCCATATATATATATATATATATATATATATGGAGCTAGATTTTAAATGCAGTCGATTTTTCTCAAGTTTCAACTAATGATAGTGAAGCTGCTCAAATTGCAGTTGAAGCCAATGTAATCAAAAGTGTCCACGTCAAGAGTTGAAGTCATTTGTAACTTGTTGCATATATCAGTACTAATTAGTTAATAACAGTGTTTAATAGCAATCCCCTATATTTCAATTGCGAGTTTCTCTTTCTATACACAACAGCAAGCATAAAAATTGTCCGAGTTCTCAAAAATAAGGTTACCTCACGTGAATTTGGAAAGACTTTTTTTAGAATTTTTTTTTCTTGTTTTAAAGAATGCATAATAACCAATACGGAAAAACGACATTTTAAAATAAGAATAATACCATAAAAGCAGAAATAATACCACTTGAATAGAATCATACCATATGTGGATTCGCATTTAATATTATTGCGAAGGATACCTGGAAGATCAACCTCTTGCTCGAGCCCGACCACGTGGTCCTTCATCGAATGCTGCTTCCTTCTGTACCTCGCGCACCTCCATCTCAAGAGTCATTTCCTCCTTGATTCCCATTTCGTCCTCCTTCACCTGTCACCACGACCAAATCCTCCTCTACAATCTCTTCCCTTGGCAAATCCACCTAGCGGTCATAGCCATCCCCTCCTTCACTCATAATGTTCTTCTAAATGTTTCAGCAACGTGGCCAAAAGCATTATATTATATGTGGTTATTATAGAATTAATTTATCATTTCATTGTTTCAACTGACTCGGGTAGATTCTATCACGACGTTGTCAGGATTCCAGAGTATTTTTAGACAATATGAAATGAATGTGTACCTTAAATATTTTCAGTCCCATCCTATTTTTTCTCCAAGGGTTCGATCGCATTTTATCGATTGTGTAGAATTGTCAAGGAAATGTATGTACAATCGAATTATGGTACATATCTGAATACTTTTTGATAAAGAATCCTGCATAAAAGCCGGAGAGAATGCATTTAAAGAATTAACTATGGATATGTAAGGTTGTATAGTGAAGTTTTCTTGGTAAATGTACTACATACCATCACAATATGTATCTATTATTGCAATACGCGATCAGTGTTGCGCTTTGCGTATTCACCTATTTGACTAAAATATAGATTGAACCTCTTCCGCAGGGAGACAACTTGCTTCACTAGTGTTTTTATGGAAACCGTCAATAACAAAAGGAAGTGCGTTGGTTATAAATAAACTTTATATTGTATTTTTATAAGAATTATCTGAGAGAATGTCTGTGGAATTAGAAATTCAAAACATATTTCAATTAGTGAGGATAGTCCTTGCATAAAATACACGCTGGTGAATACTAATAAAATTATTATTACTCTTATTCTTTTCAATACACTTATAGATTTTTTTGAAAGAACAAAGCCCACTGATAAGGAACCATCCGTATGGAAGTTTAAAGATGATGATGTTTGTCCATATATGCAAGGACAGGGATGGGACAATAGTGAATTATGAGGACGCAGGCAATAAACCTGGGAGAAACTTTGATGAGTATCTTCCACTACAAATGAAATATTTATTTTGTGATTATTTTTTTTCCTTAATAGCACGTCGCCCATTTGATTTTACTACTCCCTTGTCACAAATTATTGAGGATAGGGTTAAGATGAGTTGTGCCATGCATGTAATTTTTTAATCACATTCCATCCATGTATAATAGTTATTAGACTTTTTTCACCATGAGCACAGTTGAGAAATGCAGTTCCTCCTTCCTCCTATATGTGTTACTATAATAGTAATACATATGTATAATATGTGGTGTTTAGAATCATGCATGGAATAAGTCCACATTAGTAAATTTTACAGGAACCACAAAAAACTGCCAAAATTTCTATCATGATGTAGGTACACCATATGTAATGATTGGAAAAAATTCTTCTATGTTATGCACAATATTGTAGGCAAATTTTCGGAAATCCTACGTTACACCATGTCATAAGACTACGAAGTTTTAAAAAACATGGACTTGTTTCATTTTGGAACTGTTTCCAATTTAGACTTGAAATAGATTACAAACAAAAGCAGATCTGGGTAAGCAGTGGTAAATTAACTTTTTTTTCTTTTTTAAATATTTTACTCTTATTGTTGAATATCATTTGAAATTTTACTGGGACGTGATTACTTAAGTTTGCAGTATTCATCCTTTTCTGGGTTAGACTGGGTGTGTATAGGTAAAACTCAATTAAAATGAGCAATATAGTTGCTAGCATATTATTTAAGAAATTATTCATGAGAAAATATTTTCTTGTAAGATAAGTTTTATCACTGTCATATTTCAATGCCACTCAATATTTCAATGTATAAAATTTGAATACATGTTTGAAGATAACAAATTCCCCGTGACGTTGTACAATAAATTAAAATATTTACTTGAACGCTGAAAAGTAAATCTCAGTGTAGTGTTAAGAGTAAGATGACATATTTCTATGTCATACTAATTTAGTTATTAAGGAATACATACTTTCGTGTTACTAATTCAAACTTTAATTTTCCCTTAACATTTTTGATTTTAAATTATTAATTAATTCATTTTAAACCTAAATTTAATTTAAATTAAATTGATTTTTAACGTTTTCCTTAAGATAATTATAGTAATAAGGTTTTATTGCGTGGGGATCTTCCTCAAGGAATTTTTCTCAACCTTTAAAGTTAGATGTGGATCGCAGGATTTATTGCAAATGAGACGTAATAAAATAGTAATGAGAACATTCCCTTGAAAATACATCAAAATTCGGAACATGTAAGAAAAGTCCTAAGAAATGCCAAAATATCATGAAATGATAAACTTGAGTTGGATTTTTTCATTTTGTTTCCCAAATTACATTGGAAACAAAATAAAAGCGGGGATATGTGCCTGCTTTCGGGGAATATTATTGCTCTATGGCGTTGGTTTGTGACAAAGTAATTTGGGTCATAAAAAGTAAAAATAAAAAATAAATCAAGGACATTACTAATTAACACGAATATCCTCACATCGTTTGTCAAGATTTGTGCGCACATGGATTTTCCAACCAATCTTTTTTCTGAGTTGTTGAAGTTCAACGCCGATCGTTGGATTTAACATAAATCGAACTGCTATTAGAAAGTTTCGTGAGTCCCAACACTGGCAAACTAGTTCTTGTATTAAAATGAGGCCTTGGTCAAAACTATAATGAGATTTATCAATGCTGCTAGAATTGTTTTCAAAATTATTCTATTAATGCATAGTCAAAGATTGTAACAAACAGATTTGGCTTATTTGCCACCATTCATGCCAAAATTCAAAAACTGGAACAAGGTGAAATGAAAATTCTTCTAAAAAATTCTTGTAATCCAAGTATTTACAGGTTAAAAGCTGAGTATTTTTTCCATTTAAAATTCAAGATTTGTTGAAAGACTGAGCCGTGTTAGCCAAATATATGTGAGTGAGCACAGGACCATTTACACGTGAGAAAAAGACAGATGCAATTTTATCCCATCGTTTTATAAACTGTTTTTGTTTGTAAGAAAAAAGTTGAATTGTCATGCGCTATTTTAACTTTTGGCATGGAAAAGATAAAATCCAATTCAATAGAATATCACCGCAATATAATTCTGACTTGAGCGATATCTTTTTCATTTGATTTCAATGCATATCTGCATATGTAAAAACTCGCAATTCGTATAATTTGCCAATAATACGCATGTCCTAGACTAGATATTATTTTGTGATAAGTTACATGCAGTGGAAGAGAGAATCTATTGCTGCGATCTATGGGGATATCGGGGAATCCTAAGTCGGAGCCGTCCTTGAACACTATAAAAAATTTATTGCTGAGGATCGCTCTAAATTTTCAAACCAGACGAAGCCAAGAACATTGGCAAAAATTCCTTGTTTTTGCAACTCTACTGGTCATAGCAGGGCCCAATGTGGATTTCTTCGCCAAAATGTGGGAACACGCAGATTCAAATGTATGTATTTCAGGTTCAAATCTAAATTCTCACTCGCTCTGGAAATTTAATTTTATCAAAAGAATTTCCCTTTAATTTCAAAATATTTACAAAATCCCAGTTTTACAATATTTGTCCTATTTGCGAGGAATTTTCATTGTGTTATTCATCAGACTTGTTCGGAATTTAGAACACATTTAGGACTCAAAAATTAGGATTTACTTTGGGCCGTTATAGATGAAAAGTCTGCTTGCCTCTCTATCCAAGCGCATGTAAAAGAAGAAAGAAAATGGGAATTACGGCTTTACAAAAAATCCCCGCCTTGTTCATTGGCTAAAATGTTAATAATTTTTACAAAAAACCTACAAGAGATTGTTGATTATGTTATGTGGAAAATCAGGACCGGTTCAAAAATTCATCAAACGACTTTACATACAAGTATTTTTCAATGCTACGGAATCTATCAGAGGAGTGAGTTTTTTGTGAGTTCAACACCGTTTGAGAAATTTAAAATTCCTGAATTCATGACCACGCCATAGCTGATATAAGCACTTTGACCAACGAAACGTTGAGTGAATCTTTTTGTGGACTAACGCTTCACGAGATTTTACTCAAATTAACTAACAACCCCAAAACCTTTAATGTTCTTTCACTCTAACTATGAAGAGATTTTAAACCACATTGTTATGACTAGAAAGAAGCATATGCGAACTATACAAGAAAGAATCCAAAAATTACTGCTCCCTGTCAATTTTCAAGGAGTAAAAAATGAGGTTTTATCCTAAGTTCTAATGAGGGAAAATTTGGAAAATTAACGGTAATAAATTTAAGCGCCAAACACAATTATTTTAATTTTAAATATTCAGTATGTATGTTGTGATCAATATTGGGAAAAAGTGGACGGCTAAAAATGTATTAGTTTAGCGGCTGTGATTGTGTTTTTAAATGTCCCGTCTTGATGTAATATTCTCATTAAACCTTCGTAATTTTAATAAAGCATTTTTTTTAAATTAGACAATACAAATATAATCCTGCCCTGAATTTTTATTATGTGAATGTTAACTTTGCTAATTTTTACTCCACTTTGTAAAACCTTTGGCGAAGCTTGTAAAAATGGTAAATAAATTTGTTACAAAACTTGGGTAATACAAATTCATGTTTTGGGGGGCTGAAAAGAGGACTTGATTCGGATTTGGTGTATGCAAAAATGTTGAGATAATATTTTTAATTGGATTTGTCCAAATAAATTTGAATTTTTTGTATTTGTTCATTTTAGATAAATCAAATTAGGTTTTTTATTTTTTATAAATCAACTTTCCAGTTTTAGTGACAAGTGTTGATTTCGTTGACAAGTTTTGATTTTAGAGGAAATTATGAATTTATTGGGAAACTTGAAAAACTCCTGGCAAAAGAGCATCCGCCTTTGATGAATACTCATGGAAGCAAAGCTTCAATAATTCATTGTCATAGTTTTGGTTTGTGGAAATTATGAGCACTTTTTCATTCCTTCTGAGATATTTTTGTCATTTAAATCTAAATTTTTAAAAAATTCTAGTATCATTCAATAACACATCCCCTGCACGTATAGCCAAAGAATTTTGTGGTCTCAACAGAAGTCTTAAAAGGGATTAAAATCTTATTATGCACTCACAATGACAATTAATAGCCGCTCAAAATTTTAACGCCGCTTGTGGATTTGTGTAAAAATGTTTTCAGGCGATGTATGAGGTTGGAGTGTCAATTTTAGTTAATGTTGCAAAGCCACGCGGTAAACTTGTTAGTATGCAGCTAATTATTATTTTAATTGAGTCTTACATTCTGATCAGTTGAAAACCCGCAAGGAGATTTAATTTTTTTTGAAATTACAATTTGAAAACTTCAAATCACCAGACAAGCTTCTACATGAAACTTTCTGTGGGAAATTTCCCTTTTGCTTGAATGCAAAACCAAACTCCATTGCCACACCCTCTTTAATATGAATTTTTGACGGAAATCTACCACTCTTTAAATCCTCTCTTTAATGCCCTAAAAAGGGTTAGGAACAAATGGTTTTTCAACAATCCTTCAATCAATACTGGGAAAATTATAAATTGAGGATTTCTCCTTCCGTAAAATACAAAGGGAATTATTTGGCCGTCATCTTTGAATACTTTCATTGCTCAGGTTCGACGCCGATTATGAATTTATCAACATTTGCCTAAATTACCGCTAATGGGCCAAACTAACGTTAAGCAGTACTTTGTTAATTGGATTACCAACTGCATTAAGACTTTTCAGAGCGAGGAAGGAATTTTCAAAACCCCTGAAATACCCATCTAAAAAAGTTTCTAAATTTACTTAAGTTATTTTAAAATATTTTCAAACAAAATCTCTAGTTTTGCCCTAATCATTTTAATCCAAAATTTCAAACACCCAGTATGTAATTCTCTTTATTCGTCAAATAATTTGCTTCCTTGACTCAAGTCTTGTAATTCAAAGAGGGCAAATTTTGAAAACATGCTAAATATAATTTGAAAGCACTGTTCACGCCAGCGTGAATGGTTTCACATGCGGTATGTATAATAGCATGACTGAGTGTATGATACATATGTGTAGGATGTGTGCTAGGTGGAAGGTTCACCTTTTGTATGTATATGTGTGTA
>JAQFXU010005186.1:0-12075 GCA_034693705.1 Spatulosminthurus flaviceps | reverse complement strand
TGCCAGTGCCAAAACTGGCATTTTTTAAAATTTCTCAAATCGTGCCAGTGAGCATCCACTGGCATTGCACAACCTTACTTTTTGGTCTTCTCGATTTATTTATGTATTATTTTTTGTGCATTTTATTAAAGTAAAAAGGTAGTCGATTACTTACTTATAACTAGATTTAAATATTTGTTAGGCAATAAATTGTAGAAATTCACCTGTGCACTATATACGCTATTATTGTAGTTTTCTTGGCACCGATCATTCTTTACTTTACTTGGCTCCCCAGGGTATATAAAGGTGAATAGTACAAGAGTTTGAATTTAATCTAAATATTTTCATTATACAGTGGTAGGCTGACAGAATGGGATAAGCTACATACAACAATCATTAAGACGTTAATCAAAGATTTGAGGTGTTGTAGTATTTGTAGCATATAGCAAAGCATAAAGGTAAAATATAAGGAAACTACATATTAAGGGGAAGCTTAAAAATAAGATAGGGTGCATCAACAACAAGGTGTATATTGTATGTTTCATTGGCAGAGTAGGGAAAGAGTGCATTTGAATGAGTTTAGACTTATTATAGTTTTTGTGTTGAGATCGTGCCTAAAATTGGGGTGTGTAGTTCTGCCTTAGTATAAGAAGGCATTGAACCGTCCATAAAGTTCAGCTTTTTATGGAGCTTTTGTACATTTACCTGGAGTGATGGATGAATGATGGTTTTTCGTTGGAATTTCTTGCATTTTTAGGTTTTACTTTAACAACACCTGTCTGGACAATTTTTAAGCGGCGTCAGCCCCTAGTAAAATATCCTTGTCTGTACTTTCGTTGTCCCTTGCAGGGTAACCCAAAACATGCTGAACCATGCAGTTTCGTTCTTCGTGTACATAAATACTTAAGCCCACAACTCGGCTAATTGTTAGTAAGTTCGTTACAATATTGGTTGGAATCGGGCCGCTTATGAGTAAAAAATGATAACCAGAATGGTAAAAAAATCCCCGAAACTATTTAACTGGTGTCAACCAAAGATGTCAAAATTTTTATTTTTTTAAATTTTGCTGTAAATACTCTAAATGAGTATTTGCGCACCTGAAATATTTGTAGAACTGGAGTAGTAGTTGAATTGCTGGACAACTGGTAGATTCAATCGCTACGACTATGTATGTATCAATACATATTGCAGCTGCGGGCCGTGGAGCAGACGTTCAACAATTAATGGAGTCACGAGCGGGGGATGGGGTCAAAACCACAACTTGTACGGTATAACTGCAACGGTACAAGTATCCCACCCGCACCCTGACCATTAAATTTTCAACACCATGTGCATATTTGTACAGGAACATGACTAATTTACTTGCCATATCTTAAGAAAAATTGATGCTTTTTGTTTAAAAAAGCATCTATACAAAATTTAACGAAAATAATAGTTTTCTCTGTGAGTTTCGAGATAAGTGAAATAGTAAGTCGAACTAATTTACAATTTTTTTCATTTGATAATTGATAATAATTGGAATAAAAAGTGCTATTTTTTGTTATTTTGTTTTCTAGGGGTGCGCGGGTACCCCTCTGGGATATTAGTGGGTGAGGTACACTGTAACCCTTGTATCCCCCTCTGTTTTGAAACCTGCTGGAGATATTCATAAATTATTGCTTTCTGTTTCATATCAGAGGCATTTTTTGATAAAATTGAAAATTCTTATTGTACCCCAATGATCCTTCCTGTAATATGTACATACAATCCAGGGAGTTGTAACATTTGCAAGTTGCATAATGCAAATGCCAAACAAGCTAATTACATATTGCCCTCCTGTCCAAAAAAAAGCATGATAAAATGATATACTGTATATGTATCAACTTTATTCAACTGTACGCTGAAACTGAAAGTATACATTTATGTACATACAGTGACATTGACTATACCCATATTAACTTTGGATTTACTTGAAGGGCATGTCATTCTTTAGTGCAACATTGCCTCCTGTTCTGGATTTGTAGCACGGTGAACGGCTAAATACAAGAATTGTATGTATCAGGCCGATCAGGCGTAAATTAATATCATAGGTATCGATAAATATTCTCTTTTATTAATAAACAAATCAATTAAATATACTTCACTTTTTCAATATTTTAGATTACGTATGAACGAGTGAGATAATAAGCGCGGTTTTTTATTCACTAAGCTGCGTTGTGTGAATCCAAATCACATGGTTCTACAAAAACAAAAATGTTTAGTTAGATTACTTTGGTAAATGATCAACTCAAAATCCGTGCTTTCAATTTTGAAACAGTGTAAATATCCAAATAAGTTAAACCTTTATATTAGGCGTTTTTTAAGCGAATGCGAATGGGATGAACCTGTTGGAGATTATTATACTGCTGTGGACGTGGAAGGTAGTTCGGACTGTAGACAACTTGTTGGTTCGGATTGGGTAGTGGTGGTGGACGGTTGGACATGACAACTTTACTTTGATCGGCGGCTGGCGGTAGCATTGCTTGAATATTGTGAGCTTCTGAGGGTCGTGAGGGTTGCTTGTTCGGACGACGATGAGGGTTCTTCTTGCCACCCTCATCATATTCGTCGTAGTCATCATAGTAATCGTGTCCGTGCCCATGACCGTGATGGTCATGGTGGTAGTCGTCGTGGTGATAGTCGCAGTCATAATCATGACCATGATTATGATTACCCGAAGCCGAGTTAGCCGAAAACATATTCGTTATCCACTCAAAGAGTCGTGCTGAATGATTCTCCGGATGTACAGGAATTCCTGTTGATTTAATAGCAGTCTTTTGCTTGGACAGGAATACTTCTGCCTGCAATGGTACAGGGAAAATATTTTATTCAAAAATGCTTCGCTTAAATGTAAATATATTGACGATGTATCTTTCCAAATTCAAATGATTTAAAGATATCTTTACTTACCGGCAAAGAGGCATTGGTAACTTTTACAGCTATTGGATGAGCTAGACTGTAATCAAAGAGTAGAACCAGCAGCGCCAACACGGCACTATGAAGCTTGATCAACATTGTGAATGTCAACTGGAAAGGAATAACTCATGTGCTCTTACTCGAAATTATTATTTTTATTTTGTAGATGTTTAACTCAAAATTATGAATCCTAAAGCTGGAACAACACTTCAGCGTCACTCGTTGCACTGGTGTTTCTCGATGCGGAATCACCGTATAAATAATAAGAAGATATTCAACTCAAAATTATGAATACGAAAGCCGGACAACACCGCAGCCACAGCGTTACACTGGTGTTTCTCGATGCGGAATCACCGTATAAATAATAAGATCAATACTTTCGTCAATATGGAAATGGGGTTAAAGTTATATTTGGATCTTCTCTAACGGTGAGTTTCTTTGTGTGATAGGATCTAGCGTTTGTCTATACCGACAATGCTAGTAAAAATGGGTGTAACGGTGAAATAACATGGAAGTTTTGAGAAGACGGAAGGAAACTTTAGTACAGTTAGGGCAAGAATGATGCATCTTGTATGTATTTCTTTGTTTAAAATGGAATTGTATTTTCCAAGATTTGGGGGGCGCTGGAAGACAAACCTATGGAATATATAGCATCTTTTACAGTTTACCACTTCAGGAAAGTAGGAGGAAAATATTGACGTCGGATTCGGGAAATTCATTGTAGAAAAAAGGAGGTCATAGTTTTCAATTAGACTAAACCATGTAGGTAACATTTAATAAATTTAATTATTAAACGAATCTTCCAAATTTACTAAAGCATTTTCTTCGCTTTTGAATTAACATGTCAGACGGTGGCGTCGTAATTGTAATTGTAACAATTTAATCCCTAAGCCAAACAGAAATGAGGCAAATTAAATTTAACGTATTTGATTTGAATCTAAAAGAACTGAATAGAATCATTGCACAGTGCACACTGTATAGTACTTCTGACTTGACTACTTTATTTCCGTTTCCGTTAAGGGAAAGTTCCACGAATTCATACGACTTACTCATTTAATATATATTGTAAAAAGGCTGTTTGTTTTTACTGTAGTTGCTCCTTCTCGCTCATAATCAGACTTCGATGTGTTGGAAAGGAGCACAACACAATGACAGCTTGGAATTCTTAGAAGCTAAAAAAACATCGCTATCGCTACCTTCAAAAGCACAAAACATTTTTTTAAACTCTTATATGAGTTGTGCAAAATTCTATGAATAAAGGAGGCATCTCATTATTTTCATTTATTTCTTCAACTTTACATCGATGAGCATGGAAGAACACGTGCACATGAAAGAAAACTTTTGAATACAACCTAATTTTGACAGCTCATAATACTTATGTGCTTATTATTTATGCATTACTTACATGTTGCAGAGCTGAAATCATATAATTCAGCATAGGATTTATACGTTTGTTTCACTATGTTTGCTTCCATTCTTTTTATGCTCTGATCAAGTACGAGGTTGCATATGCAACATATGATTTCTACCTACAAATGATTACAAACTGCAGACGTATTTTCCAATATTCCTTGTAAAAAGCTTTCTTCTCGAATTAACTTGTGTATTTACTTAACATATCACCACGATGAAAAAACATACGTATGCATATATATGCATACAACTCCAATCAAATTCCAAAACTTTTTACAAACAGAAAGATACATAGGCTTTTAATGTTGTAAGTACATTCATACAAAGTATTTTTAAAAGATAACTGACATTTTTGATTTGCTAAAAATTGCAATATAATAATAGCACAAAGCCATGTGGAACAAAAATGAGTGTGAAATCAAACATGGAAAATTATGAACTTGACAGGTGAGAGAAATATGCGCTTACACGTGTGAAATTATCCTAAAGGCACACATGTTGCAAAAATTGTATGGAAGACAACCCGGGGCTGGAGGTGTATAACTTGCATGTCAAAACTTTTAGAATTTACTAACAATGCATGACGTGATGTTCACGACTGTTCTGGATCCTGAATGACGAAGGTGCAATGTGGTAATTTTTTGTAAACATTTTGCATACTCACCTAATGATTCCAAACTAGCATCTTTAAATTGTATTCATAAGCATTTATAAATCGGCAAGCTTAATTGCCGGGGTCTCAAGTGTTGAAGTAGATTCTTGCGTCATTACTTGTCCGAATGACAATAATCATGCATTCTTATTTTAGCATTTCACGCATATGTCGGTAATCTTGTTCTCTACAAGATCGCCCGAAGTTAACAAGGTCATATTGTACCCTTGATTTGCTTCAAGTAAAAATCCGAGCATCGCGTGCTAATTGTTTCAGGGGGTAAATTTATGGAAAATATTTCCATCACGCAATCACTTTATACTCTTTAAACACAGAAAAAGAAAATGGTAAAAATAGCAAACTTCTATTACATATTGCAATACTAAATTTTAACCGATGTAATTAGATCTTAACAAACCAAAAATGACAAAGCACAAGGAAAATTAATACTTATATTTTTTTGAAAAAGGATAAGAATTTGGAATCATTCTCAAAGCGGACCATATACTTAACATTTTGCTTCTGTAACGAGTAATCCTGGAGGAGTAAAAACCAATATGACTTGTTAAATGTTTTATTACTCATTTTAGCGATAATTTATCCGTATTTATATGCCTAGTTCGCAATCCTGATCCTGTGGTCATAAAAAACCTTTAGCGTCACACAAGGAATAAGCCATTAATAGAAAAAATTGTTTTTGATGCAATTGTTTACTAAACTTCTGAGAAATCTAGACAATAATTTTAATACAAGTACAACTATATATTAATTTACAAGAATATAATATTGTGTAACAAGGTCATTTAACCGTGACAATTTTCAGTTGTTAGACTCTTATTATCAGAGCCGTAGCTCAGACTTCACTTGAAGATTGCTTCCAAAGGCTGACTCCACCAACTGATTTTGTTGTCCATTTTTGGGGTGTACAAATAATAGAAGCAATATTCCAGATACATAGTACCTGGGTCCGTTAAAGGGTCATAATCATAATCACATACGAACTGTGTTTTGTATCCATCACTAGGTGGTATTTGCGGTGGTGGTTTGAAATCTATGAAGGAGGGATCGTATGCCACAAGGCTAGGGCTGAGGTCAAATTCTGCGGAAATATCCACCTTTGGAAGAAACACCCCTCGGCGGGCAGGTCGATTAAAAAATAGTTTTCCTAGCCCATCTAAAAAATAACGGGCACTTGGTACAAGAAAGTAACTTCTTGAGGTTACCTAAACACCAATAACCACCCAAATTTTATTAACACTGACCACAATCTCAAGATTTTTGAAGTGTATATGTTAAACAATATAAGCCTATTATTGTATTGTTAGTAAAAATCAGGCTACGGGTTATTTTGTTAGATAAATATTTGGAAATACCTGAATGTTCTCAACAGGAATAGGCTGGGCATACCAACCAAAGCAGCTGCAATGACACCAGATGAATACAGCTATTAAACATTTTTCACGGATTGACACCATTTTAATTAATTAATCCTCAAGTTTGTCTCTATAGAACTTATGTAACTGAGAGAATTCTAATACCAAATTACTAACTATACCTACACAGCAACAATATTTCAGGTTACAAATAAAGGACAAGAATGAAAGCTCCAATAGAAAATTCGGGAGTCAAAAACTTTAGCTGTTAATAGGGAATGGAATTAGGGGTTCCAAATGACTATTATGCATACGACTTGTATTCATATTCTAGTACACATAGCTTCCTGTATGTAAAGTCAAAATCCAAAGTAAGCACATGAAAAATAACATCACTAATTGCTGACCTTTTTTAAAGAGCCCATTACAGTGCACTTACGCAAGATCAAAGATACCTGAAGTATCTATGCATTTCATACTATTTTCCATGCTTGAATTTACTACTGCCTTACACAGGACCAGGAATACAAGATGAGTTCAACAACTCATGACCAGGTCCTTGAGGGAAGATTATAGGGATGATAACCCTTGAAGAAGGAATGCTTGAACAAACAACGGTCGCCTTTTTGTTACAATTTCATCTCCACTCTTTTGTGTGTATCACTATTATTTACACCTACAGTTCCATTTTAAAAGCAGCATTCTGTTTTATTACCTATCTGTCATCAGAAATTGGAGAGTTTGTCGTGAAGTTTCCTTGCTCTGAGGTTCCTGTTCCTACTACCTGTCGAAATTGTCGAAAATCTTCCTTTTCACTGTTCGGAGAAATCTATAATACAAATATAGCACCACGTTAACGTCATCCATAACCATTCCCGCAGCACAGGACTGCAACTTATTTGACATATTCTTGCAAATGTTGCTGATAGTTTTTTTTAGATTCCATCTTTATTCTTCCTTAAAAAATAGCTATTTGGTTAATTCAATTTATTTAATTTTTGCTTCTTTCTTGACCCTGAAGAGTAAATCGTGCCTGGAGCTTCACGTCTATACTATTAATTTAATAATTGAGGAGTAACATTTGATACCTTAAGATTAATTTAAAACTTGAATTTATAGTATCAGAAAGCTTATCAAGTGTAATAAATGAAAAGATCCAACTTCGGGGTAGGGCAATTTAATGTTATGGCCGTCACATATTTGTAAACAATTTTTTTCATAGGAAACCTACATTTGACCCGTGAAACTTCCTTTATGTAATAAACTTTAACAAATCATGAATTCATTTTGGCCATGAGCAATGCCGGTTGCATGTGCAAGCTTATATAAGTATGCTACAATAATTTAGAAATCATGACTGCATGAACTCCCATACCTTTGGCGTTGTCAATAATATACATATACTAATGTATATTGGAAATGATGATATTTAGGAAAATCCGGCAAAAAGAGGCCTCCCAGGAAAATAGAGGATGAATCAGACTTATGAATGTATAGATTATAGATACGATGGACATCTGGAGGTGAGTCGTACTACAATATAACTACCAAAACAATGCACATGAAAGAAAAAGGTTTTTGCGGTTGTGTGCATTTGTGGATTACTATGCTCAAGGCGATACACATGTTGTAGAATAACGTACATAGCGTTTCCACGTACTGGATACAATGTCGTGCTGTATGAAAAAGTCATACAATTAATCAAGTATTCATGAGATATACACCTGAATAAAAGGTGCCTTGTTACGTCCGAATTGGTACCTTAACTTTGTATTAACCTTTACTTAATACATAGTGCATTGCTCAGAGGGAAATTCCCTTCCAATGGAATATATATAATGCTATCGTCTATAATTAGATCCTGAACTTAAAATCTCCAGTTCTGATCCTATTCTTTAGCTAGAGGATAAAGACGCTTGCAACTTCCAAGACGTCATAAGTTGCAAAAAATGAAAAAAAATCTTGTCGTGTTCACTCACACTCGGAGATTAGGTATACCATGTATGGATGATTTGCCCGAGACATTGGTATAAAAAAGGATAAGTTCATATGGAAATTCATCAGTTTGCTACCTGGTTTTGAGGAGCAATATTTTTGATATCGCTCTTAGCTTCATCTTAAGATTTGATTTGGCTCGATATTTTTCACTAGACATTTTCAAATTGTACAACGTAGGATTTCATGGTAAAATTTCTAATTGTATTCTAGAAAATTGAATCTGACTAGGAAATCACTGTCCTAAAACTCCAGCTATTTTTACTGATCTCAACTATTTTTCTTGCAGATGCAATCAACAATGAAGTTTGTCATTTTGGTTGGGTTGGCGGTCCAGTCCTTGGGTCTGGGACATAATCAACAGCAAGGTCTGTACACAAGTCAGTCAAGCCAACAGGGATTTGTATCAAACGGTGGTTACAATGGATTTGGGGGTCAAGAGAGCATCCGTTTCGGTCGGTCCCCGTATGGCCCGAATTCTGGGGCTAGTAATTCAGGCAGCGGATGGTCAAGTGGAAATGCCGGCGGACCTTCTTTCGGATCAGCTCCTACAAAGGGAGGTGGCTCTTCTTACAGCGGTAGCTCAGCATTCAGCTCCGCTCAGAGCTCCAGCAGTTCCTTCGGTAGCCATCAAGGTCCAGCTTTGAATGGACCCCACAGCGGAGGTCCAGGTTTAAATCCTATTGGCTCGGCAAGTTACCCTTCATCTCAGTACCAGTCACCTGTTGGCAAGCCTTTAGCACAAGGTCCCAGCAGTTCATCTTACGGAAATGGACCGAGTGGGCCTTCCCAAGATCTTGTAAATGGTCCTATCGACGAATCTTCCAATAATTTTGGTCCTGAATCTTATGGAAATGGCCCTGAGTCTTTCAAAGAGCCTTTGATTGGAAACCCTAGCGATTTAAGCTCATCTTATGGAAGCAGTTCCGGAAATCCTGGTCTTGGTGGTGGCAATTTGCCGTCTTATGGCTCATCTGGAGCAATTAAAAATCCTGGAAAAGGATCACCGAATGTCGGATGGTCCGCCAGTTCGCCAGCTGGTGGTAAACCTGGAATCGGTGGTACTTCCTTTGGCAATGCCGGTGCATCTTCAAGCTCCTACGGTGATGGTTCTAGTGGATGCTGTTCCCCAGGCGCTGGGCCCCAATCCTCTGATTACCGCAAACCCAAATCAGAATCTCTCGGGTCTTACAACCAACCCCAAGTGCAGCCTGCTATTTTACCAAGCGGAAATTACGGTGGTGCTAAGCCAGCCGCACCAGGTCCTCATTCTTATGGAGGTGGGCCAGGCTCAGCTGGAGCTCCAGTCATCAAAAACCCTTCATATGGAGCTCCATCGGCACCAGTAATTAAAAAGCCTTCATATGGACCTGGTCCATCTACGCCCTCTTTCGGAGGTGGTCCCGCCGCTCCTTCTTACGGTGGTGGTTCCGCCGCTCCTTCTTACGGAGGTGGCTCTGCTGCTCCTTTACACGTAACTGGCCCTGCTGCTCCTTCCTACGGAGCTGGTCATTCTATGCCTACTGGAAACCCCTCATTTGGCTCGCCGGGTTACTCTGGATCTCAGCCAGTCAAAGGAGTGCCCACTAAACCTTTGGGAGGAGGTAGCTATGGGTCATCTTCTTCTTATTCTGGTGGATCCTCTGGCTCAACCGGCTATTCCGGAACTTCAGGTGGTCTTAAGAACAAACCAATCGTCGAAAGTGGAGGTATTTTTGGGTCACCCTATAATGTCGGTGAAAACTCCGCGCTTGACTCTCAAGTAGCCCCTGTATTAGCAAATTACGGATCCGGTGGTCCGTCATCCTCAAGTGGCTCTTATGGTGCTCCATTGGGAGCTGGTGGTGCAAACTACGGTGGTCCAAGCAAGACTCCTTCCGGTGGTGTCAATCCTGGATTTGGTAACAATGGAGCCTCTAGTTTTGGGGGCGGATCTCATGGATCGGGAGCGTCTGCATACTCCAGCAGTAATAGCGGTGTTTCAACTGGTTCTTATGGCCAACCATCCTCCTATGGAAATGGAGGCTCGTCTGGAATCAAGTCGTATGGTGCCTCAGGCTTCGGAGGTGGGAGTATGAACGGCCCCGTAGGTTATGGAGGTGGTCAGGGTGTTGGAAACCAAGGTGGTGGATACCCAAGCTCTGGATCTGGATGGTCCTCACTCTGAGAATCACCAAACAAGAAGCCAAGCTATACTGATTACCCCAGTGATATTCTTATTTGATTCGTATTATGCTTAAAGTTACAACGCTTTATTGGTATTATTGGCACAACCCTTTTTCATTTTTTGTCTTACTATTTCTTGTGTAATTGACAACATAAAACTAAAGTACAAACATTTTTGTAGGCTAAGTTTCTAAGAGCTGTATATGTACATGAAACCGCAGATGAACAATAAATAAAAATTAAAAAAGTACACATTTTCATTCCTTGAACAGTTCGCCTATTATTACAAATCTGTTTTCCTGTTACACACTGCGTTTTTTCACTGGCCGTTCAGCAAAATCTAGTATTATAAAAGTAGTATCCAAATGAAATGTGTAGTGATGATAACTTTGCATGGATTGAAACTATCCATATAGTAATGCCACCCATATGCATGTTAACTATTTTTATACCAAGCAAAATAAGGTGGTGTAAATAAGACTCATTGAACCAATAAAATTTTAGCCTACAGATTTCATCCAAATATTTTTGAACCAACCATCTGTTCATGTTATATATGGTTGTTAATTAAAAATAAACTAATAATTGATTTAGTTAAATAGACAATGTTGAATGAAATTAATTAGCAACTTTTTTTAAACAGACACTTCAGACGAAAGAGCAAATGAATGTGTTTTTGATGGATTCGGTGTGAAGAGAGGAAGAATGGACAGGACTTTTATTAAAACAAGGAATTAGATTTTATTTTGAACAGAGGAACAATTAACACATGAGGTTTGCTTCGATAGTTGATGGCTACTGCTGTTTACAATAATAATTATTATTGAACAGCTTATCTTCTTGCTGCATTTAATGCTCCAATCATTTTACTCTATTTTTAATAATAATTTTGAATTTTAACTTCTAATCATTCTTCTGAAAAATACCAATAAATTTGAAATAATTGCAATCACTGTTTACAAAAATAATCAAACAGAATGACTGCAGTATCTACTTTTGGATTAAGTATTTTTAGCTGAAAGAAAATGGTCGAATAGTTTTGATTTTTGATTAACAAAAATTTGGAGTTCTCTTGACTGAAAAGAAGTACACAATAGGTATGAGCTAAGCTTTGATCGGGGAACACATTTATCTTCTAAAATTTTGTTTCTCTTTCCAGCTGCAGGAGAACCTAGATTTAATTACAAGTAGAGATGGAATAAAGATGGTTAAATTGACCATTGCTAATGCCTTGACACTTTGTCAGCTTCAGTGAAATCCCTCGCTTTTAGATGGGTAAACTAACTATTGTTAACTTATAGTTAACTTAACCACGGTTAAGTCCACCAGTGACCACTAGTCAAATTAAGGTCTCAGCGTCCATGTGATTTTTACGCAGTAGCAGAGCCAGAGCAGAAATTAGGATTTGCGTTCACTACAGTTCTCTCCGCTTTGACGCCTCCCAAGATTAAGGAGTAAATTTTAATGTTGCATTAATACAATAGTTATTGGAATGTTTTAAGCTTTACTAAGAAGGGGTGTTCTGAATTTTATGAAATTTGGCCCATCGATAGCCCAATCAAA
>JAQFXU010005185.1:0-12076 GCA_034693705.1 Spatulosminthurus flaviceps | reverse complement strand
CATTTAATGTTCACCTGTTACTGATAAGAATTATTATCGTAGAAACTTTGGAAGCATTTGCACGACAAAAGCTATATGAAAATGAGTAGCATAATGCATTAGAAGATGGGAATGAATTATCAGTCTCTAATGCACTTATCATTGCTTGTTCTTGTATGATTATTGTGGTAGACAACAACAAGGATTGAAAATGTCAAAAAAATGAAGAGTAACAACTCTGAAAGAGGAAAATGTTACAATGACAAAAACAATTTCGAGATTTTAAAAATATATGACGAAATTTCACTTGTCAAAATCTATTGAAATTTTGAAGTTGCATCAAAATAAGTTGATTGGTTAAAAATTTATTGACATTTTAAAAATCAAAATTTAATTTCTCAAAAACAACCCTACAATTCACATTGTGTCAATTTTTTTTTAATTTTAAGGTTAAGTATTTTTTGACTTACCGTGCCGATGGACACATGTGGACGTACGGACGGACAAGGGTATTTTACAAGGGGGCTGACGCCACCCTGAAAATTGGACTTATTGCGAAATGAAAACGCACGTGAAACAAAAAACACGTTCGTACGTCGAAAATGGATAAAATATTTCCCTTGTATTTTCTAGCCAAGGAAAATTCTCAGAACTAATAATCGTATGTGTTTATAAAAATCTTTTTTCTCAGTACTCCCAATCTTCCCGATGTCTAGAAGTGTTCTATAGTCACTGATTGGCAGAACTATAGGACAGCTAAAATTTAATTTGCAATTTATTCTTTACTCATTCTTTTGAACAGAGATGTCAAATTTATTGGATGAATACAAATCAATGGGTTAAAAAACATTTACAGGATTTTAAAAAATTACTATAGGATTTGATCTTAACATTCCTTTGTTCATTACAATTGGACTTTTTTGACGTTGACAACGTCATGTGTAGAAGGGACAAGTTGCAAATTAATGTGTTGAGATTTAAGGAGTTGTATACGTCGGTGCTGTAGTAAAACAATTTTTGGCCCATTTATATATGTCCCTATCAGGCATAACAACTTTAAAATTTCCGAGTTACTTTAAGTTTTGGGAAAACATGAGGCTGAATTAATACTAATGTTGATTTTTCAATAGTAAAGGATTTACAGGATTTATTAGTGTATATATTGACCATGCAAAATACGTTATGTGTCATGCTATAAATATTAAATTTCCTTAAGAGGATCAAAGCTTTAATTAAAATCCATTGCAACTGTCTTTGACGAATAACAATGCTATGTAAATACAATTTCTGCGTAGAAAATATAAAAAGAGGCTTATTTAAAGCATATTTGTACACCCCATGTAACTGTGGAAGAGTAGCCTTTTTTCTTGTACGTCTTATTTTATTACTATTTTATTTTTTAAGCTTCTTCATGTGAACAACCATAAATGTGCACAATAGATGATTATTTATTGTACTATTATTTTCTACACATGGAAACCTTTCTTGTATTCCAATATCTTACCAAGAAGAGGAAAAATAATTTCACTCATTTCTATATTATACACACTCGTACGATGATGTTGAAAATAATTGAAAAAACAAGCCCCATTGTTCATCACAATTGTGTAATGGTCTATTGTCAAGCTTCATAAATACTTAATGTTAAAGCTCTTGGAAAACCAATAAATCAACAAATCTATTCAACAAGATAAATCCATTGGTTTCTTTCTATAACAAGGCAGACACGCAAAGGCAGGAGGAGGAAAACCCATTTGGTAGTCTCTCGTTATCAACGAGATCGCAAGCCTTCGGGGAGGTATATAGGTAAGTTGTTTTTTGAAAATCTGAATCCAAAAATTTTCTATCATGGCATTTTGTATAAAATTGAAAATTTAATACACGGAATAATTATTAAGTAGTTGGCAAAACTGAAGCGTTTGCGATGGTGAAAGGTTTGGTGTTTCATGGGGTGGGCTATTCTTAAGATGACAAAATGAGGAAGGGTAAACATTTTTAAAGCATTTTGTAATAATTATTGTTGTTGTGGGATTGCGATTTCTAAAGGACTAGAAAATTTCAATTTAGCGTGATATTGTCATTTATGTGTTCTGCATTATGTACGTTTTAGAACCAAATGGAGCCCAATGATTTCGCAACACAAGTCTTAAAGGGGTGATGGATGAAGGGAAATGGAATTCCGGGGCAAACTTGGACAGGGTGTGGATTTTCCTATTCTAAACGTCCGTATTGTTACTTTAGTGTTATATTAGAGTACTAATTAGGTTTGTAGTCTCATGTCCCACTCTTATGAGTGTAAGTGTGTATTTTTTATTTGCGTATATGAATTATTTGCCTCAATTTCTTTTAGACACTTCCTATTACTACACCTTTACAGTTTACAAAATTTTGGATGAGAATTTAATTGGTTGAGATTATTTTGAATGAGAATTTAATTGGTTGAGTTTATTTTGAATGAAAATAGAATTGGTTGAGATTATTTTGAATGAAAATAGAATTGGTTGAGATTATTTTGGATGAGAATGTACATTGGTTGAGATTATTTTGGATGAGAATGTACATTGGTTGAGATTATTTTGGATGAAAATAGATTTGGTTGAGATTATTTTGGATGAAAATAGATTTGGTTGAGATTATTTTGAATGAAAATAGAATTGGTTGAGATTATTTTGGATGAGAATGTACATTGGCTGAGATTATTTTGGATGAAAATAGATTTGATTGAGATTATTTTGTATGAAAATAGATTTGGTTGAGATTATTTTGGATGAAAATAGATTTGGTTGAGATTATTTTGGATGGAAATAGATTTGGTTGAGATTATTTTGGATGAGAATGTAATTGGTTGAGATTATTTTCTATGGAAAAATTTGGTTGAGATTATTTTCTATGGAAAAATTTGGTTGAGATTATTTTGGATGAGAATGTAATTGGTTGAGATTATTTTCTATGGAAAAATTTGGTTGAGATTATTTTCTATGGAAAAATTTGGTTGAGATTATTTTGGATGAGAATGTAATTGGTTGAGATTATTTTGGATGAAAATAGATTTGGTTGAGATCATTTTGGATGAAAATATAATCGGTTGAAATTAATTTGAATGAGAATAGATTTGGTTGATATTATTTTGGATATAAATAGATTACGTTGTTGATTTATTTTGGATGAGAATATAATGGATTGAGATTATTTTGTATGAAAATATATTTGGTTCGTTTATCTCGTATTGACATACACGAGCAAAGCCTTTTGTCTCAGAATCTTCTATCAATTGCCCTGAGCACACAGATCTGTACAGGTACAACCTCATGGCTACTGATCTGGGATAAAACTTGTGCAAAAATATAGGTTTCACGTACCGGAAATAAATACACTTATTCCGAAGCATCAGATACTTGTGTTGGTAGAAGTTTCGATTTTGTATGCACTCGAACATTCCTATCTGTACTACGAGAACGGGTACTAGTACCTGGTTTCTATACCCATGCGTTGCACTAATATCTTGCATGGTATTAAGTTTTTTGGATACTGGTAACAAGGTATAGGTTTCTTCAACACTTTAAATGAATATATATAGAATAATAACGTATAACAAAATAAATATTTTCCTAAAGCGAATTTAGCCTTGTGCATAAATTTGCTTCTATAGTATTATCTTATATACTATTAAACTTACCCTTTCCCGTTTACATTTTTGACTGGCTCTACAAAGGCCTTTAAAACAAAAAACAATTTCTGTCTTTGGTGATGATGGTCTCGCTACAGCTCCATGGCTCATCACGGCTAATAGAAAGGAGTCTACAATTTCAAGTTGGCAAAGCTTTAAAGGTCTTTGCAAAAGAATCGTTTCCATTTGAAATGTATATGTATGGCATTCAATACATCCTGTCATGTCTAGATGATGTAAGCCTCTTAATGTTGGGGAAAACCTAATGTTACAAACATTTCCAGGTTTTTGATTCCTTATGTACGTGCGAAAACTTCTTTAAAGCTTCGTACAACATGAGGGAATGAAAATTTCTAAAAAACAACTTGCTAAAATCTCTATTATTTTTGTTATGTTTTGCAAAATCTTATAATGTTGTACTAGTGCGGATTTGCATATCAACATTGTCTACGGACATGTTTTTCCTCTTTCATTCAAAGAAATTTCCACGCAGTATGCCATTCCAAGAAAAATAATTTCAAGTTGTAATTTCCAGACAAAATGATTTCAATCAAGTTTTTATTTGAGCAAATTTTATTTAAATCAAAATTTTTTCCGCCCAAAAAATGCGAACATTTTATAAATAGAGTTTAACAATTTGACTCTGTTTTCACAGCTCAGACAGTTTTAAATGGTGGGATTTTTAAATCTCAACTCTATGAATAAAATTAAGTTTCTAATCAACCATTGACTTTCAAAGTTTTACTTGTGTGCTTTAATTTATTATCATAGGTTAAAAATTTAGAATACTTTACTCTGAATATTGATGAATGTTTTAAAATTCTTGAGTTTGTTCTAAGCATTTGTTTGTTCTAAAAATGTTATTTCTGAAATGTTTGGAAAATTAAATGGATGAATTCCCTGTGTAATTATAATTATTGAGAAAAATAGTGGCTCATATCGTTGACTCATATTTATTGTCATTCATAAATTCAAGATCATTCAATAATCTCATTTTCGTGTGCATATACTAAACAACTGAAGATTAATTTTTGCAATAATTCACATATAAATCCAAAATTTTATCCCGAAGCCAGAATCCGTCACATAAAATCATATGCTTTCTCCTTGAATAATTCCATTGAACGTATGGGGGTGAATATTATCCACGATTTTCTATATTTTCAGTGCTCACAATGAATTCATTGAATTGCCTTCCATTATTTACCAAAGCAATGAGTGATGAGCTACTTCAACTAACAATTCATTTTTCAGCATTCAAGAATTCAAGAAATTCACAGACAAAAAAGACGTTTACAATCCACATTTCTACAGCCACAACGCACCATATTATGTGATTGAGTTAGAGCAGTCGAAAAATCAAATTAAATTTTAAAAACACTATCGCTAACCTTTATGCCTACAAAAACAGTTATAATGATTCATTCTTGGATATGTCAGACGTAAAAAAAACTAGCACATTTTCCAGCATTAATTGAAGGAAGGATATTTTATTTTTCTAAAGCCCTCCTGAAAATGTAATGGAGAAAATGTTTGTTTACTTATACAAATAAACATTTTCAAATTATTCTGAGGTAAAAATAAGGTAACGAGAGAGAACAACACTTGGGAAATAAAATAGTGCGTTTCATGATAAGCGTTAAAACCCAAACATCGCAGCTATGGTGAAAAATCAAATCATTTGAACACGACGTGTTCATATTGTAAAAAAAACGAAGCCAGAAACAATGGGATCTTTTGGTTCCTCAGGCTCGTCATATATAGTGCCAATAAAATACTAAAGTTTTATTTGGCCCACTATAAATCGACAATAATTTCTTTTTTTATTAAGGATTTTATCTAAGCGGGCATTCCCTATTATTTTAATCCCCGAATAATTCAACTCTTAACGGATATTATTAAATTATAACCTAGAATTAGACACCAGCTATTACTTAATCATCTTCCTTTGAGTCTCCTTACCGACACTCAGGACAATATTTTGCCCTATAGACGTATACAGTTACTACTTAAGCCACCATAAAATTATTTCCCAACAATGAAGATTACCCCAGAATGCTTTTCCGGGTTAAATAATAACCATTTTTTCAATCCAAAACTTTTTGAATGCAAAAACTGGGATAAACGTAATTCCTGGTAATTCAATCATGAAATGAGATAAATTTCCAGCCTGGCGGAGCTATAAAAAGCGTAGCTTTCAGACAATCATAATAATTATTACCGTGTTCGTTTTCCATTTGCATATCATAGTCTCCAAGTTTCTCAAAATAAATTTTTCTGTTTTAAAAATATTTCTACATAATCTTCCTTCTGGTGATCAAGAAGCGTTGATTAGCCATGATGAAATTTCCTCTCATCCTTTTCGTGGTGATTCCTGCCGCATTTTGTTTAAGTTAAAAAAATAACTTGAGGATTTTGTAATTTTTTGTTTTCTAAATTAAAACATTAACAAGTGAAACTCGGTAAAAGAAGTAAAATCCTAGGAGTTAGTCCAACTGTGGCTCAACCAACTTTGGTTTTTCAGGTTTCGAGAGAAGAAAGATATATCTTTCTTCAAGATACAATTCAATCTGAGCCACCTCGGCCTTCATCTTACCTTACTATAATTACACAAGTAAAGCTGAAATAGATAATTAAATTAAAATATTATGAACTGGAGCTGCGTTCCGATTTAGTGATTTTCGAACATTACCATGAACTTGACTTGAACATGAAACTTCAAGTAACTATTTCCTTTAACCCCAACTTGATATTTTGTGCTTAAGTAGTACTTGTCCTTCCAGGTCAGTTCAGGTTTTCAAGTATGCTTTTCCTGGACCTGAACTTGAATTTCAAGTTTCGAGTTCAAGTATAATGATCTGACTTGAACAGTACTTGACGTTGACCAAAATTTACTTTTCGGTTTGAATGGCATAGTTTTAATTTCATGGTAGTACTCATAACCAGAAAAGCGACTTCAAACACGCGTTCCTTACTTGAACTTGATCGCAGCTACTGTTAGGAATATTATTCTAAAAACACGAGCATTTGACAGTGTCGTGAACGCAGGTTGCGGTGGAGTCATTCTACTTTCTCCCTTGACCAAATCCCTCATCAGCTATATAAATGGGCAATAGACCGAGTCCTGCGTCTGGACCCTCGCACCAGATGACAGTGTGACGGATGTTCGAGTTTGGGTAGTCAAAATACACGGAGTGACTACTATTGCAACCACGTTCTTTTGGACGGAAAAACTGTAAGTTTTTAACTATAGTAATGTTTTTAACCGCCATAAATTGAAATTGTAACAAGTTGTTTTACAATTTAAAATTACAGACCAAATAACAACTAGGAATTTCATTTCCATCCCTCTGATTCGCCTCTCGCCTTTATCGTTTTCTCAACCTCCGATGCCCATCGAACCAATGGCTTCAGTATTCCTATCACTTCCACTTCCAACACAACATCTGGCACCACATCCACAGATGCTTACCACAGATGCTTACCATAAAAGAAAGGATGAAGGAGAATTTTCCTATCCAATGATTGGAGAAAATCCAATGAGAAATCGCCATAAAACCGTGGCCATATCATCTTGCAAAGAAATACCACGGGTTTGGTAGAAAGTCATTTGAATGTAAAGCTTAGGAACGTAAGTATTGATGAAAGTGACTCCATCCGAGTTTACATGCTCAACAGTTACAATTGGGGTTGGGATGCTAGGATTGTTAGAAGGTGAGTAATCAAATTTTAAAAGACTCTTAAAAAGTAATGTGAATGTCATTTAATGGGATTGTACTAAAAAAGATATCACGTTATTATAATTTTTAATTATCATTTTTATTTTTTCAGTTATAAGACCGATGCGGAATTCCAAGTTAACCGCATGAATCCCATGCTGGTTGTTTTGCGATCTAACAATAAATTGACAGGGCAAGGTTTTCAAGTGGATTGGAAGGATTATCCATACTCTGTTGAATAAGAATTTGAAGGGACAATTCCTATAGGAAATTTCGTCCATGATTTATTATTATAGTAAATGAAACTTGACAAATTATTACAAGTAATCAAAAATATTTTTAAAACTTGACAATAAATTTTTTGAGTCGAAAAAATAAAATTTGACGGTCTATCTGTAAAATTGAATGTCGAGACACGTGGATTTCTTTTAAAGTGACATATATTCGTTGCTTGTGTGGGGTGTAATGCAGCACATATGAGGCAGAACACGATGCTTGACCTGACAGGTCACCGAATATGTAGCTTGGCAATGAAAGGTATGTCACGACACAGAGTTAGTGTGTATATTAGTTTTTCTAGTGTGTATAGTAGAGAGAGAGAGAGAAGGACTCAACTCAATAGCGGTAGGTCTCAGACTAAAGAGGCAGTGGCTTGGACACAATCAATGTCACTACAGATAATGCAAATTAATTAGGGGTGTCCAGTACAACGGTATACTGGCCCTCATACTTGCGAAAGTACCGGAATGCTTATAATAAAATTTCTCAAGACTTTAGAAAAAATCAAGGTCCAGCTTGCACTTATGGATCATTAAGTTTTAAGTGACATGTATAATGTATGCGATATTTACTAATTGCGCATAATGCAGTGTCCACATAAGAAAAGTTGATTAACTTGTCAATGTTACGAAGGAATGTTTTTTTTCTATAACTCCTCGGAAATATTTGTAAAACCTTCTGCAGGTCATTTTTTCCTACACCTATAATGCATATGTATTCCGCCAATAACTTAGCCATAAAGTTCACATTGCTTAAGAGCATGAAGCGGGAACTTTACAACTGTGAGTAAGAAAAAAAATGCACAAGTGCAATTCCTGGAAGTACATTTTGCTAAAAACCAGTTCCTTGGATTCTGAGAATCTCAATCAACTTTTAAAATGAGCTTCAACTATTTTCTGTTCTCTCAAACAGTCTTTCTCTCCAATATAATGTCCTGCAGCAATATCCAATCCAATAGGCTAATAATTGTAAGTAGGGTTTATGTATAACTATAAACACGTTTTTTTGTAATTTTCAAATCAACTCTAACCCTTTAGCTTCAGGGAAAAAGGCTTTACTTATAAAATTAGTAAATATTGACCTGTAAATAAATGCAAAAGTGGCGATAATTTTAATTTTACCCACAACGTTCAGAAATTTTTAACCTCCTTTGCAATTTATAACCCACGAATTATTCTTCCTTGCACAAATGTTTTCCAGCGTTCAATTCCCTTCTCTACTATCTGTATTTATGCATACAAATGGACGAATCTTTTTCAATAGCGAAATCTTTAATATTGTAATGTTATAGGTGCAGCAACCGGTTACAGAGTAGCACCCAACCAGTAAATACATATTCCGCTGACCCCTCCATTCCCCTTCCATCTCCTTCATTTCACTGAGCAAAATAAACATCCTGTCTACCGCCACTGTTTTATATACATAAATGTAATTATTCCTGGAATTTTAACGATTTTGCTTAAAAAAACAAGTTTGCTGCGGATTCTAATCTCAATCAAGTTTTTAATGATCTTCAAATCTTTTCTCATCTCGCAACCTCTCCTATGATTGCTATAAAAATTTCACAGTTGTCCTAGTGCTGTCAACGTGTAATATATGAAACGCTTAGACAATCAAAGACTACTATAGCGCGTTCCCCTTTCTTCTAACGTGAGTGTCCTTTTCATTGTTTTCCAATCTTTGTGTATTTGCCTGAGTTTAGTTTTCAATGAAAATCCAAAACACAAATAGTGGGAATAAATACTTAAGAAGAATTTGAGACTAAAATAGGGCTTTTAATTTAAGTTTGCTCATTTTTCTCACTTGGGGTTCACAATTTTTCGGCAAAAACTATATTGGGCACTTTGGAATTATTTTGATCCACTTGATTGTACCAAATAGTATGGCTGATTTTGGTCAAATCCACGGCTATTGATTCTGACTTGTAGGCTTTTTTCATGTCACCCCCTGACTTATGGTTTTAATATTTAAAAATCTAGTTTTGTTGACCTCCAGAACTTTTATGCCCTCTGGGGATGAACAAAATAAGATTTTTGGACCGTGGAAAATATCAACCTCCCATAAAAAATCTCACATGTTCTTTATTATTTATTTATTGTACGGATACCGAGCCTGCGGCTCTTGATCACACATCTCACTTGAATTTAATATGTAATACTTGTACATTAAAGTTAATTAACAGAGGAAAGCTGTAACAGGGCCGAGCTATGTGTTGTGTGGAATTTAAGCAAAAATCCACAAACTAAAATTACACTTGTGCGTGGGACATCATTGAGAGTGTGAAAATACGGAAATTCTATATTTTTATAAAAAAATTTGGTAGTATAAAACAATTTTCATGTTCCGAGGATAAACTGCTTAATATTTACCTTAGAATACACCCAAAATTTTACGCTTCTGGTCTCTTTCGAGCATAGAAAAAATCCCATGGTGTTATTTATATTAATCATTCTAACTTTTCCTTTCGTTGTGTTGCTCAGGTTGAGAATAGAAAGTCAAAAATGAAGTGTGGAATTCTGGCATTCGTAGGTGCCATCCTATTGGTCATTCTGTTGGTGGCGAGTCTTGGGGTAAAATAATTTTTTTAGAACAATAAGCTTGTTATTTTGCATTGATGTTTTATTTGGTGTAAGTTAATAACAATTTAATTTGCATTTAAATTGTATAGACTGCAGGTCCAGCCAGAACTACTCCCGTGTATGAGGTACTACCTACAAAACACTCGCGGGGTCGGTTTCGGTCCGGGTTGACGGAAATTAAATACCCGGTACAAGCGGCACCTCGACGTAGGATCCGAGTCAAGTCAGGTTGATGTGAGGTTCGGGTATTCTGAAAATATCTGAATGTGGCTTCAGGTACATACAAGTGAAGGTTGACCCGATGGGAAATTTTCCTGCGCCTGCATAGTTATGCATAATTAATTGGTATAATTTATGCGTAAAATGCAAATAAATGTAAATTATTTGGAACGCTTTTTTCTTCATAAAGGATTGGTACCCAATTATGCAAATGTTATTCATAATTGGGTACCAATCCTTTATGAAGAAAAAAGCGTTCCAAATAATTTACATAATTCTTTGCCAGTTACACATAACTTATGCCAATTAATTATGCAGAACTATTCAACCGCAAGAAAATTTCCCGTCGGGGAAGCACATCTCAACGCGAACTTATATAGTTCAGGTATTTTTGGGCTACTATTTTTAAGTAAAGATTGTTGTTATAAAATTCTGTTACCAAAATTGATCACATTAGACAGTTAGCGCAACTTTTTACCTATCTCCCGTATAAAACTTATAGCACTTATAGAACGTATAGATGAAAATTTTACATATAAAATTTTGGTTTATACGTTCCATAAGTGCTATAAGTTTTATACGGGAGATACGTTACCGGTTGCGCTAACTGCCTATTGATTATCAAAGCAATTCCTCTATTCGCAATTGCCCAAATACCCAAAAACCCACCAAAATCCATAATCCCAGGGTATTTGGGTTTTAAAAACCTGGGGTTTTGCCAACACTGTATTTAACCATGCATGGTTGTATTTGCAATTGTAGTCAATAAATGTCACGTTCTTCAAAATACTTAAGCTTATAGAATAGAAGGTAAGTCTAAAGCTTTTGGAAACTGACCATTCCGAAGCCTTCACATTATTATTTATAAAAAGTAATTGCTTCTATTAAAGTTAAACTCAGACGACAAAAACAAATTAATGATGATTACATACTTGGATTTCGATGAGATATACTGGCCGTACTAATTTGGTCGGAAGTTTCAAAAGTTGATTGAGTTTGGCATAATCCAGTTAACCCACTTTAATCCATAAGCGAAATGCAGTTCCTATGTTTCGTAATTCGTACCTAGTTGTATTTAATGCAGTGGATGCAGATAAGCTTTTAATTCCTCTCAATTGTCGGTCTCAATGTTACTATGGCTGTCTGTACATAGAAGGTCTTAAGGAAACTTTAAAACTGGAGTTTTTTTCTCCATATTTTTATTCTTAATTAGTACAGAATTTAATTTTGGAATAAAATTATTATTATTATTATTACTTCATCCAGCAAAAACTCCAGCCATCAATTGTTCATGCTTCATGAAAATAAAGTTAAAAATATTTTTACAGACCACGGCTAGTACGTTTGCAATTGGCTGAGCCAGGCTGTTGTAGAGAAACTCCGTTGCCTGGAAAATTTAGTCAAATTTTGTACCAGCTCAATTTAGAGGATTTTCCAAAACATTTTACCACTAAATTTTAGAACATCTATCTAAAACGTTTGGCCACCCAAAATTTTAAGCGATTTCACAAATAATTTGACTATCGTTAATTTCGAGAAATTTTCTATAAAAAGTGTGTGGGGGTTTATACTCCGATTCATACCCGAAGGTCTAACAGAGTTGTCAACCATCTTAAGCCTTTATTCAAATCAGT